>FIZR01029649.1:0-13111 GCA_900060175.1 Ferrisia virgata
TCGATCTTCTGTCGGCTCCCCAGTTTGTACAACTTAACTTTTTCAGCAGGTTTATTGCATTATTTGACCTTTGCTTTAAGTGGTTTATGTGGATTTTCCAGTTCATTTTTTTGTCAAGATGTAGGCCTAAGAATTTATGTGTTTGAGCATTTGTGATTCTAGTTCCATAGATTTGAAGATTCACATGGCTGGGGTCCTTTTTTGCGGTGAAAGTTCATTGTAACTGTTTTTTCTGCTGAAAAATGTAGGCCTTTGTTGGTTAGCCACCTTATGATCGAAATTTAGACCACTGACATTTTTAATTAAGTAATAAAACCATCGGAATAAATTTTTTTCAAATTTAATTCCTACAGAGATTTGATTATATGTGGACAAAAAAAAGAATAAAATATCAATAAACGTAGTAAACGAAACAACTTTTCGAGGTCGCTGATCCATCCGTAAAATAACAACACCAACGCGAATACGTTGAAAATTTGTTAGCGAATAATAATTATAATGCATCATTTTAGAACATCCGATTGACACTTCATCCGAAAGCGTTCGAGCGTTGCACGCAAAAATTCGTTTTCGCATCGTAATGAACTCGTTTATTTGCAAACACCTGTTAGAAAATTATCATTTTCCATCGAAAACCTTCAAGACGCATTATGTTGTCGGTAATTATCGCAAATTGGGCGGAGGATGTCATTTTGTGTACCGTAAAAGATGGCTGAGATATTTGCAAACGAAATGTAAATATGAAACTATCTCGTACGAGCTTCGATTAAAATTCAATTTTAACAATGATTGAATCATGTAAGCCTGACGAGGAAAATCATTTAGCATATTTTTCGAGAAAATCGATTACTTTCACCGTTGTGTCATTTACTCGTAACGTAATTAAAATTATAATTCATTTCCAACACAAGCGATGTCACATAATATATTATCATAATAACCCATATTAATCGATTCATCAATTATACATACATACGAGATAAGCTTCTTTTGTATTGTGTAGGTACCTCAATAGCTCAGTACTGGGTAGAGAGGTATTATAGGTAGACCAAAGATACTAGAAAAATATCTAAAGATCCGTTTTCGTTGATTTTGTCACCAGAGTAGTCCAGACTCGAGAGGAATTTTATAATCGCAAACGACCAAAAATGAGCTACTGTGCGATCTGAATGTTAAAAGCAATTTCACGATTGATTTCTGTTCTGAGACGTCCAAAGAATAAAATACCTGTTTTTCCGACACCCCCCCCCCCTCCTTCCCCAAGGATTCACATCGGTATCGAAAAATTTCTCAAACAAAATCTATAGCTTGAAGTATCAAGAATATGTCGAGTTATGTGAAAAATTTCGATCATAACAATCTCCCATCTCCCCTGTGGCGTTCTATTTGTGATTCTGAATAATTTTTATTTTATTAAGTATCACCTTATATGCCGGTTAATTTTCATGTAAATAATCGAAATAATCGATTTTTAAAGCTTTTTTTGAAAGGACATTTAGTAAAATACGGCGTGGTAGAGGGGTCTGATTGAAATTTTGCGTATAACTTGAAATATTTCCGATACTTCGAGCTATAAATTTCACTTGAAAAATTTTTTGATACCGACCATTTGTGAGAAGATAGGGGCATTTCTTAGAAAGAGAGATAGACTCTCGAGGGTGGATTAATTTTTTGGAAGTCTGAGAGCAAGAATCAATCATGAAATTGTTTTCAAGATTTAGATCGCAAGGATTTCCCTTTACGACTGAACTAATACCAAAAATAATAAGTAAATCAAATTTTTAATCCCATTTTTGATTCCGGGCCCCAAAGACAACATACGTTAGCTATTCCCTTCTGAATCAGCTTATATTTAAGGCATAGGTAGAGGTATCATATTGTGTATTTGTACTCGACGTAGAGAAACTCGAACGAAAACTTTTTTTTTTACCAATATAAATATTAAGTACTACAGACACGTTGAACAAGAGTAGAACTATACCTTAGACAGAAACTATAAAATACGGTCGCAGATACATACATAAATTTAAAAAAAATAAATAAAAAAACACCGTATACGTCAAGTCGTGATTAGTTAATGTTGCACCGATGCAATAGCTAAAAAATATTGCAAATTTATCGAGTTTGTTAACCCTTAAAACCTCGCAAAAATGTTCACGGTTAAGGCCAAATTTTTATTGAATGTTCCAACAGTCTAGGCACTCGTGACTGGTAACGGACGCTTATGCTGGCTGACGGCCATAAACCTCAGTCTAAATTCAAACGATTATGGCAAAAAATTAAATTACTAATAGATGTACCGTTAAAATCGTATAATTACAACGTGCTCGCATCTTTCGGCGACTGTTGTAATCATCGCGATCGAATTGGTAGACACGTATGTATTTTTCTAAATCCATCTTTTTTATCAATACCAGCTGGAAATTTTCACTCTCTCAACCCTATAACTGTATATGCAGCCAACATACTATACGTGTATACGAATATTCTTCTAAATATGAGCATTCCTATAGGTACATTCGAGTAATTATGCTTACACCCAATGGTCACGAATTTTTGTCATTCGATGACTAATGACAATTTTGTAGCCCTATAAGGACCCGTATATTTCGTTAATTGACCTATATTGTTGATAATAATTATTCAGTAGAAGTGCGAACCTGTGTACAGGTATTGCGGTAAAACTGCTAAACGTAACTAGAATTTGAAATAAGTAAGCGTCTATTGGTATCATTAATACGTACAAAGCTACATTATTAAGAGTATAAAATGGCGTAATAGTTATAACTTGCCTAAAATTAAAGAAATTCAAATCATCATACACTGACCAATTCTACTCGATTAAAATTTTTTTAAAAGTTAAAACACAAAGAAAAACAACAATCATACTTATTTGAAAAGTATATAAAACCCTTGTTGGGAAAACGATCAAAGTCGATTTGAAGTTTTATACCTTTAAATCTCCATTCAGTCGAGGTAGAATATGTTTTCTTCGATATAACTGGTCATACCAGTAGTAGAGAGGGGGTTTCTCATACTAAAATAATGCCATCGCATAATCTGAATTTAATGAAACTTAAATATTTCGAAAGAGCTTGTCAAGATTCAAAAAACCTTTGAATCCAAATTTTCAGCTGCGGGAATTTAAGCATTCGATTTTTGGCGAAGTTCTAACGATTTTCTTCGCAAATAATAGAAAGATGGAAAATATTCATTGCTACTAATTCGGCACCGCTGCTGAGATCGATTATCGACTAATTTTCTCAATTTAACTCTTCCGTATTAAGATTTTTCAAATTTTTGATAATTTGAATGTTAGTTTGGAGTACGGAGGAGTCGGATCAAGAAAGTAAGTCGATACTTCATCTTAGCAGTGCTGAATTAGTAACAATCGATATACAATACGTCATTTTAATAATTTTCCATTATTTTTTTAATTTTTAAGGTGGCTAGAGGGACACTTGAAGGACGGACCCAAAAAATAAGTGAATATTCATGCTCAGCGACTTCGAATTAGTAATTACAATTGATATGTCAACACATTTTTTCAATTTTTTCGAATTTTAATCATATTGAGGGGGCTAGTGGAGGTGTTTGTAGGGATGGAATTAAAAAAATAATCCGCTAATCAAACTCAACATCCTCGAATTAGTAGAGATCTGTATGTCACTTTACTCTTACTATTTTTTTGAATTTTAACCAAAATTCAGAACCCCTGTGCCCCCGCAGGTGTTGAGATCCCATTTCGAGAACTTATTACTTAAAACTAGCATAAAAAATTACATTTATAGTAAATTTTCAGATTTTCAAATGATAGCTTTCAACCTTTATACTCTTTCGAACATCAATTTAGAATCTTCATTAAATTACGAAGAAAACTTCGCAAACAGATTTATCACAAATGTCTAACTAATTTTGAAATATGAAAGTTCAAAGTTGAACTGTTTGGCAAAAAATTGAGATAATTCGAAAATTGTGAGGACTGCTCCCTCCCCCCCCTACTCTCGTGAAGGGTTAAAACCCAAACGACGGTGGTTAGACCACCGAGAGAAACTCGCAAAAAAATTTTGAGCGAAATTGAACGACCCGAATTATTCTTTTGGTTGTTTTGACGTGGAGATTCATTCGTCTTTTTTAGAATTTAAATGCTCGTAATAATTTTTCATAAGTTAGGTAGAGAGATGAGGTTTGCGGCATTAAAAAGAGCAAACTTTTTTCTTTCAAAAACAATTGACGTATCATGAGAGAAAATTTTTTAATAATCCAACACAAATTAACAGAATTGGAGGTTTTGGTGCACGCTTTTCTCCTTATTTCACTAAATGCTTGCTTCCCTATCATACTATTACAAAAACTAATTACACCTTGGTAATCTACATAGATAAAATTCTCTTTTCCCACAAATAAATTCCAAATCTCTACCTATTTTGGTTCTCGAGCTGCACTCGCTTGAAAAACTTATGCGAAATTGTAAAAAAAAATCATTTAATCAGAGTAGATTGACCCCCGTGCTACGCAGAGGCTAGGCAAACATACGTACATAGACTTGGAATATGTTGTCTAGTCACTGGCTGAAATCTCTTCTACTCTGAACCACCCTGTATAATCTACATATCAATTAAGTTACTTTCTATAACGCGGAGCAAAAAATCCATAAAAATTCGTCAAAATTTAAAAAACTCAACTTCCTAAGTTTGAAAATATTTGGATTCGTGTTTCTCTTGATATGTTTTTCCCAGCAATATAAGTTCAATCAAAATCAGAGTCTGACAGAAGGGGCTCGAGTAAAGAGTTGACTATGAGTGGAAACTCAACAGTCTTCAAAGAAATATTATGTAAGAATAGAAATACAGAATATGTAAATTTGGAAATGACAACGAATTAAAAATTCAAAAAGATTACAAACTCCATTTAATGAAAAATCAAAATTTGTACAATGCATCCGAAGCAAACCGCAGATCTTTCGAAAGAGTTATCGACCTTGAAAAATCGATCCGCCTTCTTTTTCAATTAATCCTAACTCGCCTAAGAGATGAAATTCTGTACGTATATTCCATAAATTTTGAATATCAATGCTTTTGATGAATGTCTGAACTTTTTATTCTGAAACAAAATTTTCAATCGTTCTTCGGCAACTTTTCCTTTATGCCACATTTATCATAGATAGTTAAGAGATAACTATTTATTTTATTGATCGTACAAAGTGTAATTCATTGAGCATGGTTGAAATGAAATCTCGAAAATCCTGGTGAAATTTTTTCAATATAATCGTATAAAAAAAAAAAATCTGTTTAGGATCAAAATTTATGATAAAAAAAACACCTACCTAATTTACATTTTATGCAAAAAAATAAAATAAAATAAAAAACCCATTTATCTAATCGTTTTTAAAATAAACGTCGATCTAGACTTAGCCACAACAAAAAGGAGACAAAAATATACTGCAGCTAGACGCATGACCATAATAATACCTATTCGTTAAATTTATACGCGTAATTCATACAGTTGTCAATTTGTCTGTTCAAGTCGAACGTATAAAATCAACACGTATAGATAAGGTACCTACTTATATGTGTTTTAAACATACGAGCGTATCGTTTCAATTACTATAATAACATACTAAAAGTAATATGTAAGAGCGCGATAACAAGAAGCAGATAGATATTGAATGTTGACACCGAACAAGTTCATAATCCAATTCCACCCACGAACGATTTATTTTTTTCTCGTTATAATAGGCAATTGACGGATTGTCTGTAGAACGCTTTCATCTACGATACGTATGTACTTAGTAACCTATACGCTAGGCATAGAAATTGATCATAGGCGTGTGCTTACAAACGCATACAACAAATTGTTTAACTCGACAATTATTAACTTTTTTCTTTCCTTTTATGTTTCAGGGAACAATATTTATTTAACGTATTCGAAGTAATTGTATCGACGCTGGAGACGAAACTACAACGTATTGAAAATCTAGATAAAGCTGTCGAGCATTTGATGCGAAGAGTAGAAGCGTTGGATTCGCGTTTATCGTACAACATCGATAAGACAGATTCGGTTATAATGAAATTACGTAATTTAGACGCGAAACTGTTTCAATTTTCACCCAAAATGGGAAACACTGGTGCCATAAAAATAGTACCCGAAATGTACGCTCATGATAAATTATTTAACGTAAACATAGACGGTAAGTTAGTATCGTTGGATCAAAAAGTCAGCGATATAGATTCAAAATTAATAAGACTCAAGAGTCAGCTGGACTCGAATTTTTTGGCATCCGACGACATAAACGCCGAAGCTAGCGAGAAAAAATACGTAAACGCGAATGCGCCCGAAGGCAATAAATTACTAAGCGCTGAACTCGAGGCCATACGAGCTACCACAAATAATATCGATAAGAAGTTACAATTCCATATGAGCACGGTAGTAGACAATCTGGCCAGCTTGAACACTATGATGACCGATTTACACGAAGCCGTAGTCGAACCGCTTACCATTCAGCAACAAATGTTCAAATTCAACAACGGCACGACCACCACCACCTCGCTACCACCGACCGTAGTAAAAAGCAGTAAAATCGATCGTCTGGTACGTCAAATGCATCCCATCCTCAGTGTATCGGAAAAAATGGACGAAGTGTGGGACGTTGTGGTCGGCACGAAAACATCGGTCGACGATCTCGTACCCAAATCCAACGAGCTGCTGACACAGACGCAGCGTCAAGAACGAGCCATCAACGACATACACGCCGATCTGCGTCAAAATACCGATAAAATCATCGCCAACTTGGATATCGTCGAACGTCGCCTCAAGAAGCAAGAAGACGACGTTGTGACTTTAGCCCAACGACCAGTAGCCGCCGAATTGTTACTGGATCCTACAATAGATCGTTTAGTCGAATACGATCACAGTCGTTATAATATCATATCCGAGGAGTCGCAGCCGACATATACAGAGTCTGCTGTGCCACCGACATACACCTCGCCAACGGTATCAGTTCCTACAATGTCGACCACGTCGACGACCACGACTACCTCGTCGCCGTTCGTAAATCCAAACAGTATAAATATACAAGCCGGAACGCCGATGAAACCATCAACGGTTAGGAATCGCGGAGTCATCTTCCCAAGCGTAAAGAATAAACCATCGCCGTCCAATAACAGCTTTACTTCAGATGCAAACATCAGTTTGAAGGATGTGAAGGTACGTTGCGTTTTAAACATAGGTACCTGTTTTACCATCATACACACACATCTCCTTCGTTAGTAATTAATTCGTCCGCTATCTAATGATTAAGACGATGAGCAACTAAGCCGCACATCCAAATGTACTGACCGTGAAGATAGATAGGCGTGTGCTATATGCCTCGCTGTCGGTCGAGACCTCAAACTATTCAGGATGCTTTTCGCGTCCGTTCTCCACATTCTCACACGAATAAGTATGTATTGAAATGTAGTCGGAGAGAAAAAAAAATCATAATCGAATTAAGATGTTACTAAATGGAAAGTTGAAATTTTTTCGACGACGATGCCTAATTTCTTAAATCAACATTCTATTCGCATTTATGCCATGTCTCGATCAACGATCAATAATTTTCAGCGAAAAATTCGTTGAAAATCGACCACATTAGCTCGTAACCTATACCAATCAAAATTAAGAATAAAGTTAAGCAAGTAAAGTATTGCTCATCGTATGCAATTTGACATCCTCATTTTCCCTGTAATGAAATATTTGTATTCATATTTTCGATCAAAGCCAAAACCCAAAAGTAAGAAAAGCATCCAGCCTCTTTGCAAAACATTGTTAAAAATTGGCAAAAATAGAATATTGCTCGAAGCTATGTGAAAGTAGAAAGAGAAAAATTAAACGATTTGAAACATTTTGAAAATATCAAATAGAAAGAATTATAAATGAAGCTTGATTCAAACAAGATTAAATTGTAACCAAGAATTGTTCAAAAGAGTAGGTTAACGCTTTTTCTTGTGCCAGGGTGACGGGTTATTTTTTATTCAAGCAAAAAGGTCGCGGCGTGAAAAATAATTTTGAAAAAATGGGATTTTTTGACGATTCAAAAGTACATTTTTAGAGATTTCATTGGGGAAAAATTAGCTCGGTAAAAAAATTTATCTAGTTTTTCGGCCTCAAAGCGGTGATAGACCATCCCTTTCACCCGGCGGCTATGTCACTGATCATGACAACTGTTATAAAAACACAAGGGCTAAAAAATTACTTGATAAAGCAAGTTAACATGGAGATAGCCAATAGGAGTATAAGTAGAAAAAACTATTCCATGGTGTAATAGGGTATCCACAAGACACAATTTATTTGACATTCTAGGCTTATTTTAGCTGAAATTACTAATATTTGGCCACGAAAAAGCAGGAGTTCAATGGCAAATTTTTACTATCAAATTGATAACACAATTGACGATTTCATTAGATGAAGCTAAATGCCAACCTTTTTTGCAGGCTAAGCCTGTCAAGTAAATTGTAATAAGTGGATTTTGGGGCGTTTCAATTTTAGGTTTTTTTTTCGAAAGTTGAAGGCGGTATGGAGAAAAAGTTGCAAAATGAGGTCAAATGAACGGAATAAAAATTTGGGGTCGCTAACTTGACCCTTACCCCACCCCTTTTGGTTTAAAATGTCAAAATTTACATAAAAAAAAATTACGAATTTTTTGGTATGAATGTACAACTCTCTGCAATTTTTTTTTGCAGTAAATGGATTCCAAAATTCTGTTTCAAAATGGAAAAAATCAATTATGTTAAATTTTTTCAAGATAATGAAGTAAAAATACGAAGTATCATCATATTTTATGACATAATAAATGGAACTTTTTTTTTTTGCTTCTTCACTACAAAAAAATTCGAAATATTCGTTTTTTTTTTCATTTTTAAACATGGTTTTAAAACCCCTAAAAAGAAAAACAGATTGAGAAATTTTTTTTTGGTCTCATGAGGTCTATTATGACACATTTATACCAAAAAATTCAAGAAAATAAAAAATTATTTTCCCGATTTCTATGCAAATTTTGAAATTTTAAACCAAAAGGGGTGGGCAAGGGTTAAGCTGAAGACCTCAAATTTTTACCACGTTCATTTAATGTCATTTCGCAACTTTTTTTCCATACCTCGTCCAAATTTCGAGAAAAAAAAAACTAAAATTGAAACCCCCCAGTAGATATCCCCTTTAAAACTGCATCAATTTTTGGACAAGAATACTTTTTTCTTACTGCTCATGAATGTTTTATTCAGCTTCATACGAATCTAATTAATTCGGTTCAACTAACAACCTTGTTTTGGCGACAATCAATAGATATGTGAGTAAGGATTATCTAGAACTTATTATGAAATATAGAAGAAAAACTATAAATTTTTTAGTTTTCAAACTAATGACTAAAGAGTCAAAGGTTGCACATTTGCACAACATATTAAAAGATTAACACGTTATTGCAAATAGTCTTTACTTTATCAGACCTCGAAGAAACTCGGTTTATCATACAAAGTCGGCAAAACTGGTACTACTAGTCTGAAAAATTTTGGTATGTAGTTTTCACAGATGATCTTGGATTTTGATATTTTTAAGTTCATACTTCATCCTCTGTGGCTTCAAAGTTTCATTCTCAAATCATCTCAACCAGTATCACAGTCAGCAATGATTCAAAGAAGTGGAATGGAGGGGGGGGACTTTTTTTTATATGATGAGGTGAAGTCTAATTATTTCGATAAAATGCGTACGGTAAATATATTAGCACCTATAACACCCAATTTTAACTTCCTAGCTCAATTTAGAGGGGAGTTATGCGAGGAATACATTCAAAAAATTAGAAAAATCTACGAAAAAAACTACATTTTTGGAGTTGTCAAAGGGTGCAATGAAGCTGAAAAGTTGAGACCCCCCCCCCCAGACACATATAGGACATCTACTAAATGTACATACCAAATTTTAACTTCCTAGCTCGATTTAAAGTGGAGATAGAGGAAGAACGGCTCTTTTTCAAGGTCAAAAACGGGGAAAACCCAAACACCTCCCCACCTAATTGATCTAGGAGACTGATTTTTGGATATATGTATTATACAACTTTGAAATATCTATCGATTGGCTCCGGAAGGACTAATTTTTGCAAGTTTAGCTCCTCAGCACCCCCTCCCCCAAATTTTGGAACAATTGAATTTTGACCAAAGGTCATCCGTACTCCAGAATATCAAATCTGCCGCTAATCGAAGCTTATTTCCCAAATTTGATTGAGTTTGGTCGGTATCGAGCCGAGCAAGTGATTTGTAGTTACCGGGATGAGGGGGAGGGGGTGGAAGGGTGAATAAAAATAAATATCTAATATGGCCAAAAATGGTCGCAATGATCTTCTACGAACCCAAAACGAAGGTATCGAGCCGAGCAAACGATTTTTAGTTACCGGGTTGAAGGGGGAGGGGATGTGAGGGCGAATAAAAATGAACATCTAACATGGCCAAAAATGGTCGCAATGATCTTCTACGAACCCAAAACGAATTTTGTTGATATCCTTCTCTCATCCTTCGTAGTATATCGATGAACCGTAATAGTCTAGTTTTTATAGACAATATGACATAGAAAATCCTTCTGAAAACAAAGTAAATAAGCCGAAGCGGAGCGATAGCAAAATTGTTCAACGATTAAAAGTGCATTTTTCGAAAATTAACAAAAATATTAACATTTTTTGAAATTCTTCGGACTCCTGGGGGTATATTACGCTTACTACGTCACTGATCTCCACAATTGTTAATCATTAAGAATATTACGCTAGGTAAGTAATTCGTCTTATTATATTTGCCTGAAAGAAAGAGAACTTGCGACTTAAAGCAAATTGATTTCATGATTGGATTTCTTTTGCGGCCTAATCGAAAGCAATTTTTAAGCAAATCGACTTCATCGAGGTAAACCTATTCGCACGTATATACGTCATTTTGGCGAAGATAAAATCGTCAGCTCATTTCATGAAAAGTATAAAATAAATCAAACATGATAACAGGTCACCACAATCACCTTTTAAACAGCGCCATTCTTTTAAGAACCGTATGAGATAGCCATGGAAATATGTTACGAAAACTGTCCTAAGGCGTAAATTATGCACATGCATTGAACGCATATGGCCATAGGAGTTTAACACCGAATGCTATGCACGCCGCAATTTTTTATGCTTTCAACTTTTCATCAAACTATACAAAGAAAAATGTGCTTGGTAAAAAAAAAAAAAAAAAAAAAAAAAAAAAAAAAAAGGTGTTTTGTAAAAAAAAAAAAAAAAAAAAAAAAAAAAAAACCTAAATACCGGAAGATAAACGCAAAACTTGAAACAAGTTTAGGTATAATTTTACAAAATACATACGTCATACGTATACATAGATATACGTTTGAAGTTAGGCACCGGCCAGCACGGCTTTCTTTCATGTCAAAAAAATCATCGTTATTCAGCTGCGATATACATATACAACTAGGTACAGGTAAAGGTATCTAATCTACCCATGCAATTGATAGCACTTACTAATTTAAAATTAGGTAACTGCAACTTTGCAGTTGTTATTTTATAAATCATTATATTCGCGTTCGGATCACGCAACTCGAAACAGCGAATGCTTCAAGATCACCGTGTGGTTTACATTTACGCGTTTAATGAACCCCGGTCATCGTAACCGTCCGCCCTCGTCCCGGAGCGCGTTCCAATCGCGTTCGTACATATTCGTTGTTACACTTGATCAAAAAATTCGAATTCTTCCGCGCAAATCTGACCCAAATCGAAAGTCGACTGATTGCGATTCTCCTACGCATTCGCGCTCCGTGTATAATACGTCGGCGTACAACCGAAGATATCCTTGTAATTAAATGCACCACCCTGATTGGAAGAACAACTCGTAACGATCTTGTTTTCAAATTAATTACCACGGTGCGGCGGCCAGACGTATAATAATTAACTCGATGCGAGAATTTTGATAAAATATCGATTAGAGAGACTCGCTGACTCGTTCGCATATAGTATATCGTGGTTACTGCATGCTTGCGATTTTACGACTGCGCTCTTATGCTCATATTGCTCAATTTCAAAGTGTATAACGTCGTTAAATCTAGATGAAATTTGAGACATACGCATAGCTAACCAAATCGGCCAACACTACTTATGCGAATAGTTTACAAAATCGAACAAAAATCTGGTTACATTAGGAAACAAGTCATACCTTTCAAAAATTATCGATTTATCGATGCTAACATTCGGCAATCCAACTTTAGTGAAAACGTTTTAAGAGTGATCGGTACCTACCTACGTCTACATTGATACGTACAAATTCGCTTTTAGCGACTGACCATTTTTCATACTTCTTCCCAACTCTCTCGCTACATCGCACTCAATCATTTTGCATTATTACTCGTCCAAATCTCGTCATTTTTCAAGCTTCATCGCGTAGCAACTTGTTTTCAAACTACAAGCAGTACCTGTGCTCAGCTACCTAACATCGTAGATGCTAATACCTACTATGTGCACCTAGAAGTGGAGGTATTTACGATTTTTGAGAAACCCTGCTACGTGAATGGATTAGTTCATTTCATCAGATCCACATCACACTACAAATACTCGTACTTATATGTAGTACCTCGTTTACCACATTTTATTAAATTATCGCGCCTTCTTATTCAATGCACACTCTATACATAGATATAGTAAGTATACATTACATACATGGTACCCACATTACCTATATTATGTTTAATACATTTACTGCAGACCAGATACATAAATGATCAGTCTACTGTACCGTACTGTACTCTGTACGTAGTACCTAACTACCTATACAAATCTTAAAAACATTTCGAGCATAAGGTATCTAGATAGATACTTATTATTATAGATGGGTGCAATAATGTAGTCGTCGACGTAATAGCCTATTGTGAAGAAATTTTCGCGTATAAAAATACCTTACAGTGTCAAAGCACGCGTGTTCTGTTTAACCGTTTATTTACCGAGTTGATAGTATATGTAATAATGTACATAGAGCTAAGTGTCCTTGTCCAGTGGATGGACCACTTTTTTCTTTTCTTTTTTTTTGAATTGATTTTTTTTTTTTTTTTTTTTTTTTTTTTT
>FIZR01029654.1:0-33552 GCA_900060175.1 Ferrisia virgata
CCCTATAGAGAGGACATATCGACTTGAAAATATTCAACTAAAAACTAGGGGGAAGGGTGCCTCACTACTACATACCCACTCAAAAATTCACAATTCCGTTATTATATCAATTGATGATTTCTCAAATCTACATACTGTAAACAATTAGAGGAAAAAATACATAAATAAATAAATAAAATAAAAAACTTTGATTAACATGACTTGCGAAAACATTCTATACGACTGTGTCGAAGTACCTATAAGTAGCTGTGACGAGCTACGTATAGGTACAGTGAGCGAGGGGTGGCAGAAGCAAAAGATAAGATAGATCTATGAATGGACCATACCTTCCTATCCCACAACTTCCACAGAAAAAAGATTTCTTTTAGTAGTTTTTCATGCTTATTGAATTAATTTCTGTGCAGATGGAAATTCGTGTTTTTCGAATTTACTTCCTACATAAGAATAGGCGAAATACCTTTGATCCCATATTTTATAAATTTTCCCAAAAATGTCATTTGATATCCGTGAAAATTTTTTTCGAGTCAAATAAATCGGAGTATTTTACACCTTCTAGAATTTTTTCAAATTTTTTGTAGTGGTGGCCCGTTCGTAGAAAAAACTGGTATGCGAATTATTTGATGTGTAAATACCATTTCAACAAGTGGGAACATGATTTTTGCAGACTACAAGGAGAGGGGGAGAGAGGTCACCATTACAAAAAATTTGAAAAAAATGTTATAAATGTTAAATACTTCTAAAAACTCTAGAATTTTGTATCGAGTTTCCAGCTCAGGAAGAGGGTCATACAAGCTCCCCCCTCTATCCGATGATTTCAAAGTTTATTTCAAGATCATATTTAGGGTCCGAAAAATCTGAAAAAATTCTACAACACTCCCCCTGAGAATACCTTCATATTCACACCAAGTTTAAAAAAAAAAAACGTTCGAAAATTTACGGAGACAAAAATTGCAAAAACGCCCCCCCCCCCCTGAAGTATATTTTTCATTGTATTCCCTTCCTCCACCTAGTGACGAAATAAAAAATTGTGAGTAAGTTTAAAAATAATTTTTTACTAGCGCCTGAATACTCCTTTAGAAAAAATTGAATTCTCGTCCTTCTTACTACTGTTTTTTTTTAAGAAACATAGTAAATTTGAAAAATGTAATTTTTGACATTCAAAAAATCATCAATATGCTATCTTTCTTTAAACAATTTTGGGAGGTTTGGCAAATTTATTACTATCTTCCCTCCGTCCCCCTTTAAACTATCCATCGCCATTCAGCATTTTAAAATATATCTTCTTGGGTAGGATTATTTCAACTCAAAGTAATCCACATAAGTACCCAAAAAGTGTCCAAATCAGAGAATTTCATTTTCTTCTGAATCATCTTCATGCTGTTGTATCGTTTAGAATAATCTGTTAGCAAAATGTTCTTAAAAATAGGATTTTTGAGGTGTTTGAGAAGTGAAGTGAGGGGAGGGGATTTCGCCTTTCCAGTAATTTTTTTTTAATCCAGGATTCGTTGAAGGTGTGTAACAGTGTTCGGAACTTCTTTTTTTTTTCATTGTTCGAACAATCAGCGTTGCGATGGTTTACTCGAAATTGAATTATTTTTGCTTGATCAATCGAGTGGTGTATTATTTGTATATCAAAGAGGGCGGGGGTGAAGCGATAATATTTCAAAAATGTATTTAATAAGGACCTTCTTAGCCCTAAATGAGCGTAGTTTTTATCATGAAAATTCAACGTATCGTTTGGTGAATGACGAACTGTATTGTACGCTTTTTGGGAACCATCGCACCGCACTCGAAGCGCGTATTTGCGGTTCTATTAACTAATACAGAAAATTCTGGGATTTACCAATTTCGCTGCATGGTGTTTCGTCGTCGTACTTACTACGTTGGTTAGGTATAATATAAATGGGCCGTACGCGAAGTCGTTTTCCAAAATAAACGATTATAATAGCAATAATGCCCTTATGTTTCCCCCGTAGCAAAATATATGTTTATTAGCGAAAGCTTTCATTTGCCAGCCGCACTTTATCGTCGTGTTTATTTAGCACAGTGCTCGTCATCGATGTACTGTAATGTATAAGGTTGCAGAAAAATATGAGGAAGTAAAAGGTACAGATGGTTTAGAAGTGGGTAGGATGGGCGGGGGGGGGTTTCCGCGACACATTATACAGCAACAGAAAAGAGAGTATCGTTGCCCTATAAATAAATTTGTCGACGACGCTGACGACGACGATACCGACAACAGCGAAAAATTAATAGTACAAGTTTGCCGGTTCAACTTACTGTTGTTGGTATATTTTTTTTTCCTACCCTGTACCCAGCCCTCCTCGTATCTGGCGCTTGTTTATGTTTGGGTGTTTTTCGTGTTGCGTGAAGGAGACGTAATGGGTAGAGAGGGATATTTTTTAATATAAGACTAATACTGGTTTCGCCGAAAGGTATAAAAAGGTGGCGTTTTGTAAACACCGTTATTATTATCACTTCGCCATCGCGCATTGATTGATTGGCGCGATAATAAGCGCGAAAAATCTGCTACACGAAATAAACCAATTACGCATCACGAAGCGTAAATAAAAAGCCTCGCTTTTAATTAATCTTGATTTGTTTTTTTTCCTTAGAGTTTTTACCCTGCTTCTAGTACACTTATATAGTTGTACCTCTCTTCTTTATCGTTCTAAAAGGTAGGTATACTGTTTACGCGATGATCTCGTCTCCGCATCTTGGTGCTATCATCTGCGGGGCACGTCTAAGTCTTTATTTTGTAAAATAGATTTTCTTCTTATGTTTGTTTTTTTTTCCTTCCTTTTTTTGCATGAAAATTACGAAGGAAAAAATTTCTCTCGTCTTGGGGAACGTCGACGCGTCATTGTATCGAGTATAAAAACAACTCGGTTAATGAAAAAATAAAATAAGATGAAAAAATTCTACTAAGAATTTGCTTAATTACGTCGGAAAGCGTTGTATTAACTTACTTTTCGATTGACATTAACAAAAAGTAGATTATCTTGGAATTAATGGCGAATAGAAAGAAGTACTGTGTACTTGGCGTTGTGAAAACAACAGCAAAATGGGGAAGAAACCTATCTGAAAAAAAAAATTGAAAAAAAGAAAATGGATGAATATAAATTAAATGTTGTTTGTCTTTCCAGAGAATAGTAAGTAAAAGAATTACTTTAGGAACAACAATATGGAAGGGGAAAGGGGGGCTGAGACGTAAGAAAAATATAGGCTTTGTATTATTGAAATTTATACCTATCCCGGAGAAAGTACTTTTCATCCAAGATCGACACCTACCTATTGCTTCTCGTATGCGAGTAATAAGCTAATTTTGACCTATTATTATATTTGTGTTCGTTCTTTTTTTTTTTTTGAGGTGTAAAAAATCCATCATGATTTTAAACCCGATCAAAATTCACAGAAAACGGAAATTTCGCATATAGGTGCTGTGGAGTATGTAGTTAAATATTCCAGAACATCCCTAAAATCCCGGCATGTTTGGTCGACCTTTTAAAGGGGTAAGGGGGTGAGCAATTATTTCCCAAAAAATGCACTTATGGAAACAATGTTGATACAAAAGTTGTAGAGCATTAAAAAACGAATATTTTTAATTCTTAGACATTTTTCTCCAGGAGGTCGTGGGGAGGAGCTGATGCATGAAAAAAAAATGATTTTTGAAAATCTCCAAAAATTTGCTTTATTTACTTTCAGTTGCATTTTCTCGCATAGTCCTTCTCACTTTTATGTAAAATAAGAAGAATATTCAGACGATAGGACTGTCCTTCAAAAAGTTGCGACTTTCTCAAGAGAATAGGTCCGTTATGATAGAAAATTCGAAAAAAAAAACGTTGTAAAACGTTAAAAGACAAACATTTTCGTTTTTTTTACTTTTTGTCTAAGTGGTCATGGAGGGGAGGGAGCTATAGCGAAAAGAAAAAAACAGTGATACTTGAAAACTCTTCTGGAAAGGAATAATTTACGCCTGTGCGAGTCAGGTATAAATTTCAGCGAACAAAAAATTGAATGAGTGTAATACAGAGGTTTTTGTGGTCGCAGAATTTGATTTTGATAACCATTTAATTCCATAATTGGGCTTCTAAAGGGGAGGTTCAAAATCCTAAATTTGCCAATTTGTTTTGGACCTTAACAGTTTTAAGATCCCGAAATTGTACATTGGAAAATCCATGTATTAAATTCGATACCCTTTTGTATGTATTTTGAAATTTTAGCATCCCATTTTGAGGCCCACTTTGGGTTCGAAAGCTAAAAACTCTCATTAATCTGGAACATCACATTTTAAACCCCATAAATCCTCCTAAAACGTTTGCCTGAACCAATTTTTTGAATTTTTTAAAATAACTGACTTATCTCTTCAGAAAGTTGCAACTTTTTGAAAAGCAATCCTAGACCCTCCCCCCCACCTCACCCTGAGTAAGGACGGTCCGACGTGTTTCTTATTTTACATAACAGTGGGAAATACTATGACAGAAAAACGCTATTAAATATGAATTAACTATTTTTTTGAGAATTACTTGCGTCACAATTGTTGGAGATTTTCAAAAATGATTTTTTTTCTGAGCGCCATAGCTCCTCCCCACGACCTCCTGTGAAAAGGAGTAAAAATGTTTGTTTTCTAATGCCTTATAACTTTTGTTTCAACATTTTTTTCGTAGGTGCGTTAACAAACTTTTCACCCCCCCTCGCGGGGAGGCTTTCCAAAACGGAGTCAAAATATGGGTAGATTTTAAGGAAATTCGGAAACATTGAAATACATGCTTCACAGTACCTCTTACCAATATACAAAATTTTCGCTTTCCGTCAGTTTTAATCGAGTCTTGGGTTATTTTTGAGCTAAAATGGTTGTACCAAGGTGTGAAAAATCTATCATGTTCGGTTATGTCAACCAGGAAAAAGGGAAGGAAATTAAAATACCTTCAAATAAACGAATGAATCGTTCCTTAAATCTGTCTCGTGATTCGGTCACGTGCTTTTCACAACAATACATTGGTAATGGTAGAGAATTTACCAGGCGAAATCTAAGTAGTGAGTTGTGAGTACCCTTCTTAACGACGCGCGATGCTATGTCGAAGCAAAGGCGCTAAATTGTGACATGCTGTCAGTTTTAAACGAACGTAAGAAGGGGCTGTGGTATACAATCAAACTTAACAACATGCAGCGATGTTTGCGTATTTATTATTACATGGCGTCTATCCCCAATCCCCATATTATAGCATTGAATAACGTCAATCAAATTACGTACAATGCAACCACGATACCACCAGTATTTACGCACGATGATTTGCCTACTCGACGATCGCTCTACGAGTAAGAGATCAATCCTGTATTATTTGTTTGTAAGTGTGTGAGAGGCAGGGCAGAGGGTGTATGTAAATATCTACATGTGTACAACGTATGGTTTACAAGTTCGACGATTGTTATTTTGTACGTGCATATTTTCAACTTTGTGGGGATGGGTTTTTTCATATGCTTTTATTTGGAGAGGTGAAATTTATAATATTTTCAAACTTTTTTTTTGACTTTTTTAAAGTTTGATTTTGTATGGAAAATTCAGATTATTACAGCTAGTTGAACTTTGACGATAGTAAAATGGAGACAGGATGCGTGAAATTCAGTTTGAACGTGTTTGGCAGATTTTAAATATTTTCGATATTGATTTTTCGACTTAATTTTAAAATACGAGTTGAAAATGTTTAGTTTGACTCGATTGATATTGATCAAAAAGGTTTAGATTCTGTCATCAAAATTGTTTTGGAATGAAGTTCTACTTCAAAGCTGAAATAAAAGGAAGGAGGCAAGGATGGTAAAAATTATAATCCCTTAATTGAGTCGTGTATACCTTTCAGCTCCCCACAGAGCATTTTTCAAATTTATAACTCTGTTTTACAATAATTCATCAAAAAATTAATTTATCAACTTATTTTTTAGTGTTGAAATTCGATGGATAGATTTGGTATGTTTTCTGAATGTATGTCACCAGTTTTACCTGCTCAATTTCTTAACCTTGTCCTCCTCCTCCTCCTCCTTATTCCTTCCGCTCCTGAATTCGAAGATACAAATTCTCAGGATGACTCTTCGCCTACAGCCTGTTTTAATTATTTTAAAAGATTGAAATTTGGTCCACGCATCAAACTGGGCTTTACCTTTTAAGTTTGAGGGGTTCAATTTCTCTCTGCCTTAGTTTTCCTCTCTTTTTTTCTGAATAATTAATTTTTCATTGCATTTTAACCGATTTAGAAAGAGTCGTTTATTTCACTGTTGGTAGTATTTAACTTTCGCTTCTCTAATCTCTGTACTTTTCCCTCTTTAATGCTACGTCTTTCAGGATTATAAATGCTTGAAAGTGTGATTGAAGTCAAAAAATCACGCCGTTTTTGCAGCATTAGACAGATTTCATTAAACATTTGAAAAAACATTCGACGCTAAATTGAATTCTTATAAAATGGTGTTTTGAATCAAGCTGAAGCTGAGGTTATTTTCACGTTAGTTTACTATTAGTTCAAAACGAGAAGTTGCTTTGAATACGATAAAAATTAAGTTCAGATTTTCGATATTATCTGAATAAACAATCCTCTACGGAATTGAAAGAAAATAAAAGCTTCTCAATTTATTTTGAGTTGGACTGGTGGATTTAGAACTTCACTCGAAAAATGGTAAAAATCCACCTTTTCGATGCCAGGTAGGGGGAGTGATATGAACTTGAAAAATCTAAGCATCTAAAGGCATATTACTGGAATATTTACTATATATATATGCACCACATTTCGGCTCCTTGGTTACATTTGTGAAAGAACATTAGATGAGGGGCCAGTTTTTCATGGTCAGAAATGAAAAGAATCTCTATATCTTCCTTCCTCATTGAAGCGGTAAACTGATTTTTGGATATAATACAGGATGTTCCGCTTTAATACTATTTCCTTCATACCACAAGTAGAACAACTCAAGTTACATGTATGTATAATGTTTTACCCACCTTAATCATTGAAGGGGCAAAATACTTTTATCTGATTTTTTTTTCCTAAAAAGTTGAGCTCATTTTCAAAATTTTTTGAGTCTTCATCCAGAAATACTGCAGATGTCTTGTTTGTGTCAAAATGTAACATGTGCGGTGCAGTATTTCCAGTAAAAAAAAACTGAAAGTACACATATAGGTGAAGTGGCTCCTGAGTTATAGTATTTTTTGTTACATTATTCGAAACATCTCAAGAACCATTTACCTTTACTTTTAATTTATTTGTTGAAAATACTGCACCTACGTCTCCAGCATTTTTAGATAAAAACTTTAAAACTTTTGAAAATTAGATTGAGATCGTTGTATCTGTATCCCTTCAATGGTAAGGTTGGCAAAACATTATGCACATGTGTAACTTGAGTTGCTCGGCTTGTGGTATGAAAGAAGTACCATCGAAGCGGAACACCCTGTATGTGACTATTGATGCCCTTTGGATTGGCTCAAGAACAAACAATTATTTTAATTTTAGCTCCTCTTGTACACCTTTTCCAAATTTAGCATTTGACCTAGTTTCAACCCAAGGTCATCTCTACTCTTATATCATTGTTATATCGTAGAACTAAGTCTGTTGTCAGAAGTTGAGCGATTTTGGTTGGTATAGAGCCGAAGGAATAACCGGGGAGGGGGGGTGGATTAATAAGGTAAATATTTAGCTTGCTGAAAAATAGTCTTATTAGTTTTCTGGGATTATAAAACAGATTTTTTTTGGCATCCTTTCTCCCCCTCCTTCCACTTTATTCCTCATTAGGTTGGTATACCATTTGATATTATAGCGAGTAATACTAGGGGGGGAGGGTCTTCCTAGTATATACAGCAAGGCATGTTCAAAGTATTAATTATTAAAAAAAAGTGCATACCTTCTCATTGATAACGTAAACTTGCACGTGTCTTGAATGCATCGGTAGCGTGTATCATAAACATCAAAATTTCTGTGCTTGAGTTTGCCTATATTTATGATTGTTTTCTCTTTTCTGAATTACCCTCTGTTGATACATGTATAAAAGACAACGATGGCAACATGTCGCGTCATGAGGGGTGGATTGTGACATGTATATTGCATACACGGTGCAGGGTATTAATTATTACCACGTACATTTTTATGTACACCTACCTAAACGTATCCGGATATAATAAGTATTGTTGTATTTCGCGGGATGCCTGAAATTAAATAGAAAAATAAACAACAGCAATACACTAGTCAAATTACACGCCAGCGAGTTTTTATTGTCGCCCAGGGATGTACCTTCGTATTTATACGTGTATATGTACTCAAAAATATGATACGATAAAGCTCCCCGATCGACCTCGTTCATACGTAGTTTCGAGTATTCACATAGTCAAATCATGCTCCTCTTCATCGTCGTCGTCGTCGTCGTCGTCTTTGTCACTGGTAAGCTCATCGAGCTATTTTCTTATGCAGTTTTAAACATTGCCCTCGTATCGTGCCTTAAAACCTACGTAAATTCTACTCGATATTTGCATTGGGTTGTAATCGTCTAGGGTTAGGGTGGTTTCCTCTTTTCTTTCTTTTTTTAACTCGTATTCTCTTCAGTGCATTTTATATGCCACAGTGAAAACACAGTAAAGGGGTTGCTTCTCTTGTATAAGTATTAATCAAAAGTACACGAATGAAGGCCCAACGTAAGAGTGACGCTGGCGGTTCGCTTTAGTGTTATAGTGACTGAGAAGGACGCGGTGCGGCGCCTCCGGAGGTAATTTAGTTAGCGATTCTTAAAATTATAAAAGGGGAGTACTACATTGTTTCGTATTTTCAACCACGAACTGATTGTTTTTAAAGGTATTCACGAGTAATTGAAAAGTGGAGCCTTTTTCCCCTCCCTTACTTACTACACCAACCACCGTCGAATCGATTAAATACCGTACCGTTTTAGATTCGTCTTAATATTAACCCTTTTACTTTCGGTAATGGCAACAGGTAGGATTTCGTAAGTACCTCTACCTACTTAGAGCTACGTATGCGGATATAGTTTGATTGTATCGAGTATGACGATGAATTATTATGATGTAAAATAAACCGAAATAATTGGCACCGAATCTGAAATTCATCTCGTTATTGATTCAATTTTCGGACTAGATATGTATTAATGAAATTTTAACTCGTACTGTATATCATTGGAAAGAATCAAATTCCAAAGGAACGTTGCACGTCTACTCGTAAATCAGCCAATTCTCTGCGTTCTTATTCTTTCGCAATGGGCATTTTTGTAAAGTTGCCGACACGTTGTTGTTTTAAAATTTGCGCTACGCTGTTATTCGAATAACGAAATGAAACGTATTTAAAATTCTTTTCCGGTCGTATATAAAGTCATAAATTAAGAAAACTGCGCTATAACGATCGTAAAGGTATCCTAGTTTTAGAAGAAAAGGATATATGTATATTTTTCGTAGAGCTTAGCTTCTGTGAGATGTTAAATTGAACTCTTGAGTGAACACCTGTACATATATGTGTGCGAGTTGAGATGTGTTCCAGTTTTCGTGGTTTTCCTGAAAGGTTGAAATGAGTAGTAGGTGGTAAAAAAAAAATAACGAACTATGTCAGAAAAAGGCTGTTACAAAGTGAGTTCACTTATTCCATCTGTAAATATAACCGCTGAAGCTTTGAAACTCCAAATTTTTGGAAGTACTGTAAAAAAAAAACATTTTAATGTGTTCCTTTACGAGCGTGATTTTCTTAAAGTAAAGGAGATGAGCAAATTGTCCGTTCATGGCACGTTTTTTTTTCAGTAGTGGTAGAGGTACAGTTAGATATTGGAATAAGTATCAAAAGCCCTGAAAAAGTACATTTAGGACAACTGCTAAATTTCCATACTAAATTTCAACTTCCTATCTCAATTTGGAAGGCAGATATGCGTGGCATAAACTAAAAAAATAAGAAAACTCGATCAAAAAACCACTTTTTTGGCGGCTGTGAGAAGCGGCAACGGTGAAAGGCACATCCAGAACTTCTACTAAATGTACATGTCAAATTTCAACCTGCTAGCTTAATTTGAAGAAGAGGTAGGGGAGGAAATGCATGTTTTCAAGGTCAAAAAGGGGAACAACTCCCCATATCTTTCCTCCTAACTGACCTAGGAAGCTGATTTTTGGATATAATATACAACTTTGGATTCTTTATGGATTGACATAAAAAGAATCTATTTTTGCGATTTTTACTTCTCAGCACCCCCTCCTCCAAATTTGGGCTTGACTGAATTTTGACCCAAGGTCATCTCCGTTCAAAAATATCAGATTTACCGTCAATCTAAGCCTACTACTCAGTTAAGGCCGATTTTGGTCGGTATCGAGGTGGACAAATGATTTTTAGTTTCGAGAATTTAAAAAATAAAATAGAAATAAATATTTGAAGTAGCCAGAAATGGTTTCAATGGTCTTTTGGCACCTCAAAATGAATTTCTTTGATAATCCTCCCCCTCTATCCACCGTAGGTCAATATTCGATGGTTTGTGATAACTTGATTTTTATTGCAATATGGCATGGAAAATCAGGCTAAATGAGAATTTCATCCATGAAAAGGTGAAAATTGAATACGTTAAAAAAAAATTGTGCTGTCAATATTTTTCAATGTCGAAAATGGTTAAAATTATCCAACGATTATCCATTTGCCTTTAAAAGCTAGCACACTGTTGGTGTATACACACATGTTAACTGAATTGCATAATTGATTCGCCGTAAATCCGTTTTATCATCACTTCAATACCATAATTATGAGCAGTTTAAAATGCTTCTCCAAGTACGAATTCTCTCCCAAAAAAAGCTGTATTGATCTGATAAAAAATACCACAGCCAATATGTCAACTAAGTTGATCAATTCAATGGTAACATGTGCTTCAAGACCTTTGAAATTCTTGTCGAGTAGTCTGTCTGGAATTTAATTCAAATTTTTATATTATTGTTTGATTTTTTTTTCCGAATGTAATTCTAATCGGTAGACAAAATTGTGTTGATAAAGGTGCTATATTTTTTCCGAACCTCCTCAGCATCTGTAAAATTTCGTAACCGGATTCATGAAAAAAAAATTTCATCTGTTATTTCTATTTCATGTTCTTTTGTGCGATATTTTACTGCAGTCGACAGCTGACTAATGTGCTTACCTTTCACAAGGTTATTATACGTATTAATGTTCATTCGTGAATATCTACGTATTTTTTTCGAAAAAATGATAGATTGTAATATAATGACGATTGTTTAATGATGTAGTTGGAAGAACTACATCGACCCTGAGTATAATTTTTTTTTTTTCGAGTCGTGCTTTTTTTAGTTGAAAAAGAAAATATGGATTGTAAAATTACGCAAATAATGCCACGTGGATCTAGTTGTCTACTTAAATTCGAATGAATTATGATAAATCGACTTTAATGGCAAATAACTCAGAATTAACAATTTTTCGTGTTAATTTTAAAATTTTCGACCGATGAGGAGGATGGAAAGGAGCAAGGGTCAAGTAAGAGCCGCTAAATTTTTACCGTGTTTAGTTCACATAATTTCATAAATTTTTCGCTCCTCTACCCTTTCAAATTTCGAAAAAATGTTCAGTTGAAACAACCTAGTTCGTATTTGGGGGGAGGGGAATGTTTTAATAGTTGCGAAAATTTTTTCGAAAAATGGAATCATTATGCACATTTAAAATTTTTGCCATCACTTCCCTTTTCCTTGTTTTATTGTCAATGAAAACCAGGCTTTCATGGTCTAGCCACCTTAGGCAGAGGAAGGAGGGGTATATCAACAAAATGTGTTTTCTGGTCCTAGAAAACCATTTCGAACATTTTGGCCCATGTTAGATTTTTATTTTGATTATTTTTTTCCCCTGCTGAAACTATAAATTATTTGCTCAGCACGATACCGACCAAAATCTATCAAATTTGAAAAACAGGATTAAATTGGTGGCGGATTTGATATTTTTGAGTGGGGGTTACCTAGGGTCGAAATTCAGTTTTGCTTAATTTAGGAGAGGGTGGCTGAGGGGTCAAACACAAAAATTTCGCCTTTCTGGGTCAATTGATAGAGAACCAAAAGTTGTGTAAAATATCCAAAAATCAACCTCCTAAATGTATTACGAGGAGAAATACGGGTGTTTTCTCTCTTTTTGACCCTGAAAATGAGGCTCTGCCTCTTCCGGAAAAATGGTTTTTTTATAATCAGGTTTTCTCATTTTTTGAGTTTTTTGAGTTTGTTCCTCACATAACTTTCCTTCAAATTGAGCTGCTTTCAAATTAGACTCGGAATTTGAAATAGGTATGTACATTTAGTAAGGGCTCTAGATGTACTTTTTGGGGTCTCGACTTTTCTGCCCCATTTCCACCTTTCACAGCCAATATGTGGTTTTCTGATTGTTTTTTCTTATTTTTTGAGTTTGTTCCTCGCATAACTCCCTTTCAAATTAGACTAGGAATTTGAAAAAGGTATGTACTTTTTGGGGTCTCGACTTTTCAGCCCCATTTTACCTCTCTACGGCCTCAAACATATAGTTTTTTGTTATTTTTTCTCATTTTTTGATTTTGCTCCTCACATAACTCCCTCCAAATTGCGCTATGAAGTTGAAATTGGGTATATGCATTAAATAGGGGTTCTAGATGTGCCATTATTTTTATCAAATTTTTACCTGATTTTCGATCGTATTTTCCGTATTTTCAGTCAATTTTCATCTGTTTTCCAACATTTGTTCGTGATTTTTGATCAACACTACGTATACTATCATCGTGATGTTTTCAGCCTTAAATATCAATGATCTACAATTTTCTCCTGAAAGGGAAAAGTGCATGAATTTTTTCTTTTTGAACATATCTGTTGAGATTTTGAGATCCCCAGAAAAATATAAGAGCGGTTGAAACCGACCCTGAATGAACGAAAGGAAAAATAACTCGGCTCATTTCACCAAAAATTCGTCGACGAAAAATTTTTTACTGATGAAAAAAAAGTCATTTAAAAAACACGAAAAACTGATGCTTCAAGGTCGTGTTTTTCAGAAAATTTTTTTTCATGATTTTTCAGAAAGTTTCGAAAAAACAAAAAAGTGACAATTTGTTTAAAACTCAAAAAATTGGGGTAATGGTGAAAACTTACTGCTAATGGTCATCTCGGGTGTAAATATGCAAAATAATTCCATTTGGGAAAAAAAATTCAAAAAAATTCTTTTTAAATTTTTGAAAGTTTAAAAAAAAATTTTACCAAGTTGAAAAAATGCATTGAAGAGCTCAAATTTTTCCTACATCGTTTTGAGTTAACTTCAAAATTATTGTGTTTACACCGTTTGCAGATTATTTCCTCTTTCACCACCTCCCTTTACACACACACACATTCACGATTCGATCTAATCTAATGTGTACCTATTAATTGTGAGATGAAAACAGCGAGGAAATTCGAAAAGAATTTTAATTAGAAACTCGATTCATATTCTCGCATGTTTGCAGTGGGTATTTTTAAATATACTCGTAGTGTATGTAAACGAACAGTTTGCTATACTACGCAATACATGTATAGCAAGTACGTATACCAAGGTAAAAATAGCAGAGTAATTTCGTCTCCGCTGTGTGCAGCATGCAATTTTTCCTCGTCGTTCGAGCCAGCACCGAACCTTGGTGGAATGAATAGTGCAGATAGAGAGAAGAGAGAGTACATAACGTACTATATAGTACCTCTACCTAGCTATACCTATATCTGTGTTGTATACCTACCTACCTAGCGTATACCATCATCAAGAGCGAAGCGGAAATTGAGAAATATAGAGCGAGGGTCGCTAATGAGTATCTTTATTGAACGTATTATAAAATGACAACACAATAATAATAATAAAGGTGGCGTGAGACGAATGGAAATCAAAGCTTCATCGATTTTAATGAGGGAAAAGTGCAAAACGCACCGTCGCTCGTCGTTGGCGCCCCAGGGTATCTGCAATTGGCGGCGCGGCACGGCGCGGCGTATTTGTTACATAATTGCTTTAACCCTGCAGCGAGTTTTTTGAAAATTCGTCATCGTACCATCGTCTTGGCAGCGTTAATTTAATATCCAGAAATCAAGAAGTGTCGTTTTCGTTCGTTTAAGATTTTCAATTTTATTTACCGTATTGTTGCATCCACCCTCATCGCCATATCATGACGACGACGACGACGACGACGACGACAACGACGACGACAACGACGATGCTATCGTCGTCGTCGTACGTAAATTCGACGCCGTGTCGAAAAATTATTTCATCTTAATAGCATTTCCTCGGTCGGATGTACGCGATATCGAATCTATGCTGGTGCACGTGGAAAACATACGACGACGTGACAGTGCACGGTGTGGGTTGTTTTTTTTTTTTAATCTTTCATTCGCAATATTTCGTTTCACGTTGTCTTCTCTGGCAACGTGAGGGACTATTGCTTAAATGATAAAATATAATTGTATTCTTACTAAAGAGGGTACTTCACCTTGCTCGAATGACGATTCGGTGGCCTTCTTTTTTTTTTTTTTGCACCTTTTGTACCGTTACAGTAGGTACTAATGATTTATATTTACGGAAATAATAGCGCACTTCATTAACCTCACTTTACCAAATACAGTTTCGAGTATTTTTCCCAGCCTCAATGCATAGCATTGCTTTGCTAGCAGAGGCAAAAGGCAATTCGTTTCACGGCGATAGCATTAATAACGTTCATCGATGCAGGATTTCATTTTCTGATAAGCGAATTGAACAAGTTGTTTGCAAAATGTTCGGATACATTTGTATTACGTTACGCTACATTACATTCGATTTGTTTCGTACCTATTCTGTTCTGTGTGTATAACAGAACCGAGCAATGAATGTGGATAGTGAAGAAAAAAATTCCGAACACTTAAATGGTCGGTCCTTGATCGTAACGTGTATTTCATTAGCAGTTTTTTTACCCCATTTTCAGTTGGTTTGTATTTTATGATAATTATAATGAGAAAGTAAGTTTATTACAATAGGCTAATAACCGAAATGAGAAAAAAATGTGAAATTTTGAAAAGCCATGATTTTCCAATTTTCAACATTTAATGTATCTTTTTCCTCCATTGGGAAAGTAATGTTCAGAGTTTCTGCTCAGGCTGTGAAAAAGGAAGGGAGGGTATACTGCTGCTACTCGTTTTAAAAATTCTTAATGGGGAATTTGTGATAAATTTTTGACAAATTATTCACAAAAAATTGAAAAAATTGAAAATTTTCAACCACATTTTTTTATACGTATATTGTCACAGTTTGCAAACCACTTCATCGCCACTTTTCATTTTTTTTACCGCAGTCGCTCACTTATATTCCTTGCCTTGTGGAGTAATCGTTTTGCTTCCTTCGCATTTACCTTCAAAAATCAGAATTTTTCGAAAAATCCAGTTTCGGCCCTACAAGACCATTATGACCATTTTGACCATGTGAGAAATTTATTTTAATTTTACTATTTTTCCGTCGTGAAACTAAAAATCATTCGCTCACCTCGATACCGACTAAAATTGACCAAATTTGGGGAATGGGCTTCAATTTGGTATTCTGGAATGGGGATGACCTCAGGCCAAAATTCAATTATTCCCAAATGGGGCGGGGGGTGCTGGGGGTCTAAAATTGCAAACATTGTTTCTTTTTGAGCCAATCGATAAGAAATCCAACGCTGTGTACTGCTTCTAAAAATTAGCCTCCTAATAGGTCAGTCAGATAGGGGGATATGGGGATTTGACCATGACTTAGGAAGTATATACAAGTAGTAGGGGTCCGAGATGTGCCTTCCTGTGCCTCGAAAATGTAGTTTTTTGGTCGGTTTTCATTTTTTCCTCTGAAGACTAAAATAATATACTCGGCTCGATATAGACTAAGATCGCTCCCATTCGGTTAATCAGTTCGGTTTGGTAGCAGATTAGACATGAATGAGTGGGGACGACCTTGGGTCAGAATTCAGTTATACTCTAATTTGAGGAAAGGGGAGCTGAAGGGCCAAAAACGCAGAAATCGTTCCTGTTTGAGCTAATCGATAGAAAATCCAAAGTTGCATAACATATCCAAAAATCAGCTTCATAGATGAATTAGGAGGCGAGATATGAAAGGTTTTCCCCTTTTTGACGTTGAAAAAAGGGTGTTCCCCCTTCCCCCGTGATCTAGAAAGTTGAAATATGGTATGTAAATTTAATAGGAGCTCTAAATGTGCCTTTTGAGGGTCTCGACTTTACAGCTTCATTGCCCCCCTTACACCCCCGCAAATGTGGTGTAGTGCAGGACTTGAATGTGCCTTATGAGACCCAAAGCGCTACTACAATTCAAATGTTTTCTCAATTCATGAAAATTAGATTCGAATTTTTAATTTTTTTTACTGGAAATGCCACATCATATGCTTTATACTTCGGCACAGATCGGACATGTGTAGCATTTTCGCATAAAAAGTTGTAAATTATTGAATTTGATTTCAGATTTTTGGAGGAAAAAATACAGGTCCTTGTATACCTGCAATGATTAGAATAGGCAAAACATGATACATACACCTAGCTTGAATTGCTCTATTTGTGGCATGAAGGAAGTAATATCGAGACAAAATATCCTGTATGATGTACATGAAGCATTCGTTTTGGGGCCCTAGAAGACCATTGAGACCATATTTTTTGGCCATGGCAGATGTTTACTAATTTGTATTTATTTTCCCCTGAAACTGAAAATCCCAGTTTGGGCAGTTGACTTGGATTGATGGTAAATAGGATATTTTTGAGCGAGAACGAACTTGGGTCGAAATTCAGCGAAGCCCAAGTCTGGGGTGAGGGGGTGCTGAGAAGAAAAAAGGTGAAATGGAAATCATTGTTCGTTTTTAAACAAATGGTTAAAGGACCAGAAGTTGCATGACGTATCCTAAATCAGGCTTCTAGGTAAATTAGGAGGTCTCGTAGATGTGATCTTGAAAAGAGGCTGTATTATGCATATTTCTACCTCAAACTAAGCTTGTAGGTTGAAATTTAGCTTGTAAGATATGTTAAAGATCCTGGATGTGTTTTTCTGGAGTTTCAACTTTTCAGTCCCATTGGATCCTTTCGTGCGAAAAGGTATTTTTTTGTATTTGTTTTTTTGAGTTTGTTCCACGCATATTTAATGGGGTCGCGTTCATGTAAAATTGGTGGTCTAAATAAGAATTTAATCGTGTTTTGGCAATTAGTAGCCAATCGTGATTTTTTTGACCTGAACTCTTTGTTCTCGAAATACTCCAAGTTGGACTGAAGACTGCATAACTCAAATTCGAAATTTATCTTATCCTCTTTGACAGATTGTCGTTCCTTAATTTTTCTAACTAATACATCGCAGATTGTTCCTTTTTTCATTCCATGAGTGGACACCAATGCAATCTACAGGCATAAAAAACAACGTATTTTTTCAATTTTACAGTCAAGTAAGGCAATCTCTCCAAGCAATAGAGTAAATACAGCAACGACGCCGCTCTTCTCTATCCTACACTCATTTGATAGGTCATCATATAGCGCTGCATAATTTTTCTTTTTTTTTTTTTTTTGAAAAAGTGGACATATTGTAGCTTGAAATGAAGTAAGTAAGTAGTGAGAATGCAGACGGCGATGTACCGTCGGCTTTTTTCCTTCACGTGAGGGCTGAAATGCAGAAAAAAGAAACTCGTCGAATATGGAAAACAGCAAATAAAAGCGAATGATGAGGAAAAAGGTACAGTACTCATCAAATCGCGTCGATATAATGTAGAAATAGTGTTGGTACTTTTATTGGGGAATTTTTATTTTCACGAAATATTTATATTGCTACGTCATTGGAATGATTTTTAGTCTCGCAAGATATTATTCGACGGCGACGACACACGGTGACATTTTCAAAGTATTTATGATTGTCAATAAACGAGACGAGTCTTTATTCGATGTGAAATGAGTTGCATAATCGGTTCGGTTCGATTCGTTCGGTTTTCTTTTTTTTTCTTTCGTCGGTTGTATTCAGAACGCGGATGTTGGAATGAGTAAATATTGCTTTAGTAGCGATTGATATATCCTCGGTGCATTTCTATTCTGTACGTTGCATTGGAAAACGTATGTAGATACGTACAGGCAAAGAGTATGCAACCGCGGTAAATTTCGTCGACACGTCAACTAAGATGCATAATCAATTCGCCGCAAATACGATTGCATCGTAGGAAGAAGAGCCTAGAAGGCAATTTATAAACCATCGAGTGATGATGATTCAACAAGTGGATTTTTACGACAAGTTTAATTAATTGCTACTGTGATGTAACGAAGCGAATGTCTTTGTATCGTTTTTTTTTTCTCCTTCTTCTTTTCATCTTGTTAGTAGGTCGGTCGTAAGGTCGCTGGTACCTATAATAGAGCTCTGCTTGTAAAAGTGGATAAAAATTGAATTGTAGCGATGCGACGACGAAACAATCGAATGTCGAGTAATTAAATTTCCGGCTCTGATAATGAAAAGTTATTCGAATAGCTCGACTTGGCGGTTTAGTGTGATGCTATCTTCTTCTCGTTTCAATTTTTTTTTTCGCTCCAGTTTCCTTTCGTCTAACTAACTCGTCGACGAGACGTACTTCACAAAAGATGACGCGACGGCGGTATTTTTCGATACATTGAGCTATCTTCGTATTTGGTTGTAATATTTTTTTTTCTTTTTCTTATTCGTTTTGTAAAAAATCAACCAAGTAAATGGATGGAAAGAGTCGCCTTGACTGCATAGACCTGTTAGCATTTGCTGAAAATTCTGCCCATATTGAATGGTTAAAATTCGTGCGAATATTTAAAATTAATTTTATCGTATGTTAGGTAATTGTCAAGGATCCGGATACCGGAAACTTTTGACTCGATATTATAGTAAGACAAAAGAGTTGAAAGAGTAGTACATGCGGGAGGGTTTTTCATTCTATACCTGAATGTCCACGAAAATATAATTAGGTCAACGTGAAAAGAACACGACGACGTTCATTTAATGACATTTTTGGCTGATATTTGAAGTTTTAGAGAAAGCCGCGCTGCCGAACTTATTTTTGATGAACTTTTCGTAATCAAGGCTATCGTTTTTACCTACTACGTATACTATAATTAAGTACGCGCACGTTAAAATCAATTTTGGCTGGTGGATGGTGGTGGTGGGTAAGATATAACTAACGGAATTACGTACTCGTATCATTGAGATTATAAGTAACGATCATTGTTTTTTACTTACCCATTTTAATCAATTTTTTATCGAATGTTCGATGATTTTTAACGATTTTTTTTTCTTTATTTGGGTCAATTTTTGCGTATCATTCAATGGGTTTTTTTATTTCATACTGTCAATGAAAACCAGGCTATTACAGTCTATTGACTAACGGTTGATGAGAGGTGGGGGATGTCAACAAAATCCGTTTTGGGGTCCTAGAAGACCATTAAGATGATTTTTAGCAATGTCAGGCATTAATTTTTTTTGCTCCCGAACATTAAAATCATTTACTCCGCTCGATATCGACTAAAATCGCTTCAATTCGGTCAATCAGCTCATTTTTACGGTGGGTTAGATATATCTGAGTGGAGATGATCTGGGGTCAAAATTCAGTTTTGCCCCGTTTTGGTGGAGGGGGGCTGAGGGGCCAAAAATGCAAAAATAATCTTTTTTAGAGCTAATTGGTGGAAAACTAAAAGTTGCATAAGATATCCAAAAATCAACCTCCTAAGTCAATTAGGAGCGAAGATATCGGAGTTTTCCCTCTTTCTAACCCTGAAAAAGGGCTGTTCCTCCCCCATTACCACACCAAATTAAACTAGGAATTTGAAATTTGACATGCAAATTTAGTGGGGGGCCTAGATGTACTGTTTGGGGCTCTGTTTAGCTCCATTTCACCTGTTCACGGCCAAGTATGTGGTTTTTCTTATGTTTTGAGTTCCTCGCACAACTCCTTTTCCCGATTGGGCTAGGAAGTTGAAATTAGGTATGTTCCGTCTATAAGGACTCTTTATGTGCCTTTTGGGGGCTTATGCTTTTTAGCCTCGTAGAACCCTTTTTACCCACAGTGCTGATTAGGAATTCAATTCTCATGATTGTAATATATATCACGAAAATCGGACTGAAAAAGCATTGCTTCACGATATTTTTTTTTGCACTGTTAGCCCAATTTTACTAAAAATTTTCAAAATCTTCGATTATTTTCAATAATTCTTTTCATAATGTAAGTCAATTTTTATCCTTTTTTCACCCATTCTTATCAATTTTTCCCCAATTTGCGATGATTTTTAACCAAATTTATCGTATATTTGGTCACTTTTTACCCATTTTTCAACATTTTTTCGTAATTTTTGATCGATTTTTTACACTTTTTATCAAAATTTTACTAAATATTTCCCCTTGACATTTTTTCGGGATTTTTGATCATTTTTAATTTTCGCCCATTTTTATAGAATTTTTACAAAATTTTCGATGATTTTCAATAATTTTTTTTCATCATTTAGGGTAATTTTCACCTATTTTTCAAAATTCTATCATAATTTTCAATCAATTTTCTGCTCTTTTTACTCATTTTTATCAAATTATTGCTTACTTTTCTATACTTTTTGATGATTTTTTAGGTCAATTTTCACACATTTTTGAACATTTTTTACGTGATTTTTGACCAATTTCCTGCTCTTTTCACCCATATTTACGAAGTATTTACCTAATTTTCGATAATTTTCAACTATTTCTCTAAAATTCATTATGTTTGATTCAATTTCCACCATTTTCAACATTCTTTGTGATGCTTGATCAATTTTCTTCACTTTTTATCTAAATTTCACTCAAGTGTCGATGATTTTCGACGATTTTTCCATTTTTTAGGGTAGTTTTCAACCATTTTTATTAAATTTTTCGTCGATATTTGATGATTTTCAACAATTTTTTTTTTTGTATTTTAGGTCTCTTTATTTATTTTTACCGATTTTTCATCTGCACTGTTTATCTATTTTTATCAAAATTTCATCTAATTTTCGGCGATTTTTGTTTCCATATTTTAGGTCATTTTTTCGCACTTTTTACCCTTTTTTTCAATTTTTTACGAAATTTTCGATGACTTTTTACGATTTGTTTTAGTTTTAAAATTAATTTTCATCCATCATTTTTTCGTGATTTTTGATAAATTTTTTGCACTTATACCCATTTTTTTCATGATTCAGGTAAGTTTTCAGCTATTTTTCAAAGGGTTTTCATCATTTTTGATAAATTTTTTACTTCTTTATACCCGTTTCAGACAATTTCGATAATTATTAATGATTTTTTTTAATATTTTATTTCGAATTTTCAATCATTTTTCAACAATTTTTCTTGATTTGTCATCAATCTTCTGTACTCAAATTTTTACTCAATTTTCGAGAAAATTTTTTATATTTTGGCGCAGTTTTCATTCTTTTTTAAATTTTTTCGTGATTTTTGGTAAAATTTCTGCTCTTTTTACCCATTTTTATCAGATTATTATCTACTTTTCGATGGAATTTTCCATATTTTCAGCCAATTTTCATCTATTTTCCAACATTTGGTCGTGATTTTTGATCAATTTTCTGCACTTTTTATTCACTTCAGTCAATTTTTTAGCCAATTTTCGATGACTTTCGACTATTTAAAAAAATTTACCTACTTGTAAAACGATTTTGTAAACGAAGTGAATGGAAATTATCCTCTAATAAGTTGTGCGATTTGTTCTGCAAATTAAAAAATTTTCATTTCAGCGTTATATATAAACATGATGTAAAATTTCTTGAATTTTTTTGGACAGATTTTTTATTTTTTGGATTTATTCTTCTAAGAAATTCAGGGGAGAGGGGAGGAAAGGGATTTTTCATGTAGACCGGGTCCTAAATGTGCCTAATCGGGAGGATCTTGACTTTACACTCGTCAAATCCCTCACGACCCTGAAAAAATAGTTGTTAGAGCAGTTTTTATTATTTTTCGAGTTTTCCGTGCCATAGTTTTCCACTAAATTGAGCTGTGGAATTGAAAGTTATTATGTAGATTCAATAAGGCTACTAGATGAGCTTTTTTGGGTTTTCAGCTCTTCCCTCCTTTGTATACCTCTACCCCTATTACTGAATAAGGAAAAATGCATTTCTTTACTACATGAATGAGACAATTCACTTATCTGTAATATTTGACAAAAATGAGCCCCCCCCCCCGAGCAACGCTATATCGCGATTGTTTTGCTGTTGATGAATTTGTTCTGGTTCAACAATCGACTCTGCAATAAATGTGATTCTAAGCCCGCAACGTATGTTTTATTGTTTGATAAATTCGCCTCAAACAAAATAGTATCGTAGTTTATTCAAATGATACGTTTATTTTTTTTCAATTCGGTTAAAAAAGATATTTTGAATATCATCGGAAACTCTGTGCAATGTTGAATGCAGATATAACGAAGGATAACGATTCTGTGCGTATAAGACTATAGACTATATTATTCTTCCGGCAGGTATAGTATCTTCGCTTCGTATTAGTAATGAGCCTGGAAGCATTGCCAAACTCGGGTAACCACTTGTGCTCATTGAGGTGTTCTTTTCTTTTTCGTTTCTTTTTCTCGTTAATATCACGTTTTTATGCTAATTCGACGGCAATTTAGTGCAATTTATTGAGCTACGTGGATGTTACCGAGGTTCCGTTGTATGGACGAGGAATATGGTGGGGGCGTAGCGGCAGTGATAGGGAGGAAATCGTCAATGGAACGGAAATATTCGAATTATTTCTCTGTATATATATATATATGTATATACTACGAAGCGTATACGACGTAGCTAGCTACCTAGCTACCTACCTATAATACTCGAAAGCATTAATAAAAATATTTATAAATATTTCGAATAGAAATTGAAAATTATTTCTTGGTTGGTACCTGATGTGTTTCTAAAGTAGGTTTAGGAGCTTTTTTCTACCAAGTAGTATGTTTTGCTGATATTATTATAGCGGACAAATAAGATAATATATCAAGCACCGGAAAAATAACACTGGTTGATATTTTTTTTCAGACAATAGTACGTAATTTGTGTGCGTGTGTTTTTTTTTTTTTAAATAATCTTATACTTTTTTAATAAATATGTTACTTTTATTATCAAACGACTATTACAAAGGGTAGGTAGATGAAAGTAACTACGTAAGTACAAAAATACGTTGATAGATACAGGTAGTTAGGTATATCTATAAAAGATGTAGAATTTTTTCCTTATTCGTACTTTTGTTTTTGTTTTTTTTTCTCTCGTTATTTACCATGACTTCATCATCATCATCATCATCATCATCATCGAAACGTATACATCGAAAATAATTTATACGAGTCCCGCGAGGCAGAACGTAATATACCGTATAATGTGTGTTTTCTTCTATATACATCTGAATAACTGCGTAAATCTTTATACGAATATAATTTAAAGACAAAGCAGTAACGATGGATTTGGCTCAACGTTGCATAAGGAAAGGGTGATTTCGTAATTTTGTTTAACCTCTAGCGATCAATCATACTATAAAAATACAACGCAAACACCGAATATACATAAGACGAAAAAAATTATTACCGAAATAAAAACATCGCATCGTCGAAAGCGAAAGCGTAAAAAAAACACAAGATACGAGTAGAAAACAAAAAAATGAGAAAATTTCTCCAGCATCGATAGTTGCGTGTAATTTTTAGAAGGTAATTCCCTCTCCCCGCCCCACCACAGCTACAGCGCACTGGGCTATAGAAGACATTGCGATTTGGAAATTCGCACTTGGCCGCAGGGCCAGTAAGAAGGGAATGCAAATAGTGCATTTGCTCCGAGCTCGCACTTTTTCAAAAAAATGGTCGAGTACCAACAAACACCGTCAACAATTTGTGAAGTTGAAACCAACATACAATCACTAAAATTCAAACTAATTCCTTTGTTTAAGACCCCAAAGGTTCATACCAGGAAGTTTTATAATTTTGTCTCGACTTCACGTACTTATATTTCTTAGATTAGCAGGCTGAAATAACGCTTCTCGACCCCCGAAATTTTCTATTCGACTTTCAAGCTACTTTCTGGTTTATTCGCTCAAAAAGTATGGAAGATCTAAGTTCGAGCTAGGTTCGTACGCAAAAGGGAGAGAGGGTGAGGTGTTGAAGCATGCCTCTCTCCGAATGACTGAAAAAAGTTATTTTTGGAAAATTGCATTATCAAGTCCAAAAAACTGTGTAGATTGTTCAAATATTTACAAAAATACAATTTTTTATAATTAAAAATGCATTTTCCAAAATTTTTTTGTGGTTTCGTTTGGGCGTACGTTTTTTTATAGTATTTGTGATTTAGCTCTGAAATTTAAAAAAAGTCCACACCTCTTCTCCAGCTCCGACATAAATTGAATAAATCAGGCTCCAAATAAAATTGAAAAACCTGCAAAAAATCGTGCACCGAGGTCAGCACTCGCTCTTGTCTGCAATGCTTGGCCGAATTGATTAATCTGACTCCGCAGTAGGGGTATATTTTTTTGCTCCTGCTGCTCTGGAGGTCGTTCATCTCATCTGTCACAAATCACGTAAGTTTATTAATTGATACGCGCCCGCCGTACCTTCTGTAAATTTTAATATTCCTTCGAAAAAGGATATATCATTTTATAGAGCATAGAAAACTGTACAAATTACTTCCGAGATAATTTTACGTAAAAGCAAAACTGTAAAAGTTGCAAGAGTTCAAAAATGGACAAAGTGTCAATTATTTAAATGCTCAAGTAATTGCCAAAAAAGAACGGAAAAAAGAATATTTCTCAGATTTCCATCATCATCATCATCATCACTGAAGACATTTAATGTAAATGAGGACTGATGAGTGCATTATGGGAAATTTGAGCCCATCATCTCTAACTGGATAATGCTAAAAAATGATGAAAAATGCTCAAGAGGACACCTTTCTGATTCGTGATAAAGGAGCAATGATGATGAAAAGTTGAGACTCCCCTCCCTCTCCTCCAGCACAACTACAACCCTTACTAAATGTGTTTGCCAAATTTCTATTTCCTACCTCCATTTAGAGAGGAGATATGGACAAAACACCCTAGTTTCATGGTCAAAACGATGAAAAACTCCCACATCTTCTCTCTTAATTTCATCAAGGTGATGATTTTTTTGGACATGTTTTAGAACTTTGGATTTTTATCCGTTAACTCGAAAAAGAACAATTTTTGCAATTTCAGCTCCTCAACACCCCTCTCGCCCAAAATTTGAACATCACTGAATTCTTACCCTAAGTCATCATCACTCAAAAACATCAAATATGCTGTCAAATTAAGTCGTATTGTACACTCATAGAATGAAAATAGGAACAATCTGAGGTCTGAGCATAACTGAATTTTGACCGGAGGATATCCCAATTCCAGAATATTAAATTCGCCGCCTGTCTTAAGATTATTTCTCAAATTTAATGGTTTTTAGTTGGTATCAAGCTGAGCTGATGAGTTTTAGTTTCGCGAAAAAAAAATAAATGAATATCTGACATCGTTAAAAATGGTCACAATAGTCTTGTGCGACTCCAAAATGGATTCATTTAACTCCACTTAGGCCAGTGCGTTTCCTTACCCACCTCTTAGGTGAAATCACTCTTATCCCTTCCCCTATGTTAATTATAATTTATAGGCTCGTTTAATATTTGTTTAGTTTTAGTCTCTTTAGTTGATTAGTTTTGTTTTAAATCAATCCCAGTAAGTATTTGAAAAAAATAATACTTCTACAATATTCAAGCTCTTTTTTCATTTTTTTCATTTTTAATCTGCAATGCTCCCGTACGCCTTCATGTGATGAAAATTGTATTTTTAAATATATACAGCTCCAAGTTGGACACGTTAAGCTGCTAAACGCTCTCAGGAATAATTAAGTTGATAAATATATTTAGTTAATTAGGTTTGTTTAATTTTTGAAATATAGGTTTGTTTAATTTTTGAAATAAATATTACACCCCCCCCACCCACCCACTGTAGGTCGATAGACTGTAATAGCTCGGTTTTTGTTGACAATATATCATAGTAAACAAGGTTAAAAACATTTATGTTGACATCCCCTTCCACGAGGGCTCAGAAGGTTGAAATTTATCAGAGTACATTCCCCCACTCGATGTTCATTATTATAAAATTTATTTTTACCACTACCTTTAATATCTATACAACGAACCAAGATAAACATTATAAAGATCTACCTATACAGAATTTTTCTAATGCGCATTTTATTTTTATTTGCAGATCCTCTTAAAACGATACCGAACATAGAGGAAACGTTACCAACTTTCGCAACCTCTGGCAAAACACTAAGGATTCCAACCAAAGACACGGTTGTGTTTCCATGTGAAGTCAACAATCTGGGTAAGCCTTTGAATTGGATTTTCATATGCTTTTTACCCCACCTGGCGCTGGCGTGCTAATCTATATGCAATGGATGCCATACGTATTTGTGTGTGCATCCTTGACGAGGCCTGTGTATGCAAATTAGCATAGCCTGCTGCTAAACGCAAGTCGAATGTCAAGTATCTGCAATCGGTTGCATTATGATCACTAAACAGTGCTCTAAAGAGATACTAATAAAATCAGATAATTTGCTTTATGAAGTAAATCTGCAGTAAAAATTTCAAAGCGATCCATCAAGTTTAACGAGAGAAATCGTGTTAGAAAAGAACTGGCTTCAACAAATAAACAAAAGTACTAAAGTAAGAAACAAACAAAAAAACACTATGATCGCGAAAGCGGACTTCCCTCTAAAAATAAAAAACAAAAAAAAATAGGCAGCGAATAAATAAATTAAACAGATACTACATTTTAGCGTAATAAAATATTAAAAATAAAAGACAAATAAATGAATAGTAGTACAAAAAATCACCAGGACAGTAACAAATTAAAAGTAAATGAAAAAAAAAACACGTTAAATATTAAAAATAATAAATGGAAAAAAGTACATTAAAAAAATGAAGCGATTACAAAAATAAAATTCACAAACAATCATACATACATATCTATTTTCATATTAATCACTTTTTGGCATACCCGACAATTTTGTGATGTACTAGAGCATGGATTGCATACGCTATGCCCACATAAGAAGACCACACCTTACTACTTAGAACTTGTACTTTTTCCGCATTCCTGGGTTCAATATTCGAAGCAGGGGTTTCACCTTCAGGCTCTCCTCAACTACTTCTCTGGGGCTGTGCTTTTCTTGATATGAGTTTTGGATTTTTTAACGTCTGTTAAACTTTTACCACAAGGGCTGTGCTGGTAAATAGGCTTCACTCGCGTCCCAGCCACACCATAACATTCAGGGCACATCATCGGCTCTGTAGAAGGGAAAAATATGCAAATAATCCCGCCAGGTATTAAAGTGGCACCAAGAATACCTGACTCACCATTGGTTCCATTCGATTACATAATTTAGCAGATATTGTGAGGCAGTACTGAAACCATTACGAAGTCGACGTACTTATTCGCAGTTCCTCTTAAAACGATACCGAACACGGTGGAAACGTTAGCAACTTTTACCACCTCAGGCAAAATATTAAAGGTTTCAACCAATGACACGGTTGTGTTTCCGTACGAAGTCGGCAATCTGAGTAAGCCTTTGAATTAGATTTTCATATGCTTTTTACCCTCCCTGGCGGCTGGCGTGCTTATCTGTATGCAGTGGATGCCATACGTTTGTGTATGTGTATCCTTGATGGGGCCTGTGTATGCAAATTAGCATACGTTGCTGTTGAACGCAAGCCGAATGTCGAGTGTCCGCAATCGGTAACATTATGACCACTAATCGGTGCTGTAAAGAGGTACTAACATGGCAGTCACTTTGCATATAATTTGCAGCGAATGATCTCCTACAACCTCTGCTGTGTTTTGACATTCGATGATGATAGTGCTTTTCTCCCTTTCCAGTCTTTTTTTTTTCGTAAATTAGTACCTAGTGTGAATTAGAAGCGTTAATTTCTTCCTTTTTTAAATACGCGTTTGAGAGTGCGATGCGATTTTACATATTGGGGTTGTAAGTGGACGTAGAATTTACATTAATGTGTATTTTTTGTGGTTCTTCTTTTCACCACTAGTTTGCTGACTGAGATTTCAAAAAGGGATGGCAGAATTGGAATTTTTTTCCCCTCCCGTAAGGGAACAATATGTATAAGAGGGTACTTCAGCAGATTATTTTCGTGGTGTTTTTTTTTCTATTGGGGATTTATCCTTTAGATGTTTGTAGTTTTAAGCATTGATAGACAAGTTGTATCATTATTATTTAATTGTTGTTTTGAAAAGTTGAAGGACGAGATGATATAGATGAGTAGTTTAATCGTGTTCAATGTTATGAGTTGATTTTGAATTTCATTCTTGACCGTCTCTATAAAATAATTTCCGAAAAAATCTGACAATTTTTTCATCGTAATAGTTCTCCAAATTTATCTTTCAATGTTTTCTACTTCTTTACAACCGAAGAAAATTTTCTTACAATATTCGTAATTACTGTACGGATATTAGTGAACGAAAAATGGTACGAGAAATGCAGCTCTCATCCCGATAAGATAACACGATCCGGTCAATATAATTTTTATTATTCCACGAGATCTTAGTAATAGTTCTAACTCAGAAATATGCAACATTTGATCTTAAAAAGACATCAGAGCATCAGTCATGTAAATGGATCGCGTTCTGTTGAGTATCTTCGCCTTAGTGAAAATAATCTGTCAAGAAATGAAACCGGTCTCCGTGAAAATAAACATTTTATAGGTATTTTTATGCTTCGTTCAAAGCATCGTTGCTTTGAATTTTTTCGCAACGATCTGTTCTCGAGATCGGATTTTTTCTCGTCGCACCAATTTTCTCCAGAGATGACGCTGTGAAGGCTTCAGAAAATTTAACAAATGAGCAATTTCGAAATTTCGATCCAATCATCATCAATCCGAGTGGCGGACCTTGTACACAAAAATTTTTTCTACAAATTTTGTGATGTATATATTTTGAATATCTCTGTTATTGAAGGGGTAGTGTTCGTTTGAATTTGTATGTAACCGAAAATGTTGTAAAAGTTGTCTTCTGCAAAGTCCACCATTCATATGCACTATTTAAACAAATTTTTTGTATTCAAAATTTTATATTGCCCCAATTACGCCCCCAATTGAATTTTGAGTACTGAAAATTTATCTAAATTTTGGTTTTGAATGGTGGAACATGTGGTAGGCAACTTTTTCAACGTTTTTATTTATATACCAAGTTTGCCTATCTTGATTATTTGAAGGACCTTATAAAATTCAAACGAATGCTGTCCCTTCAATAAAAGTTGTAGGAAACATTTTTCTCCACAAGATCCGTCACTTGATGAATTGATGATTGGGTGGAAGTTTCGAAATTGCAAATTTCTTCAATTTTTAGATTTCGAGCGGGTGCGTTGAATTTGCCTCTGTATCCGCTATGTGTATTAAGATGGGGCCAAATCATAAAGCACAATAGTTGCAAAATAACCTCAACCAGATGTGGTAAAAATTTCAGTCTCTTCATTAAATTTTTTAAACCTCCAAAACTCACTAAAAGTTTGAAAATTTTAAGAAATTTTCAAACAATTGAATAAAATTTTTATTGAAATTTTTTCCAAGTATTGAATTATTGTTCATAGTTGAACTCAAAATCATCATTATTGGAAAATTTTTGGCATTTCCTTTTTTTTCAAGTAGTTTTAAAATATATCACTTTTTGTGTTTTTTTTTTTTACGATTTTCCAAAAAACCATGGAAATTTTTTTGAGAAACGCTCCTCTTAGAAATAGATTTAGGATATGAATTTTGGATAATCGAGCGCAATATTTAAATTTTATCCGCCTCCCCTCAGACGATTTCTCAGGGTCACTCAAAAAAAGGATTTTTTTTGTACATTTCAACGTAAATGTGTTGAAAATTCACAAAATGATTTTTCGAAGAATGTTTCATTACAAGGGACATATTTTATCTATTTTGTTCTTTTAAGGGTAGTTTTTTCATTTTTTTTACTTTTTTGAACCATTTATGCTGCATTTTTGTATGCTGAAATATCAATTAAGAATCCTTGAAAAGGGTAAAAGTGTTGAAAACAGATCTTAAATGAACGAAGGTTGATGTACTCTGTTTATTTTATTGTGAATTCGTCGAAAAAAAAATTAATGTGAAAAAATTATTGAGAAAACCATTCTTTAAGCACCCCTGAGAAATCGTCTGTGCGGGATAAAATTGAAATTTTGCGCTTAATCATCTAAAATTGTGTTCTCCCCCCCCCTCCCCCAAAAATCCATCATAGTTCTTCAAAAAATCATAAAAAAAAAAAAAAAACTCAAAAATTGATATTTTTTTAAAACTCCTAAAAAAAGGGAAATGAAAAAAAATTTTCGAAAATGATAATTTTGAGTTCAAATGTGTTTAATAATTCTATTTTTTGAAAAAATTTTCAAAAACTTATTTATTCAATTTTTTTTGAGCATTTTTGAAAATTTTCAAACTCTAAATGAATTTTGTAAGTTAAAAAAATTGAGTAAGGGTGCTGAAATTTTCATTCGCATCAATTGTGACCTCGTCGTTTGCAGATTTCTAAAATAAGCAAAATTCGGCTCACTCTTGCAGACCCTAGGACGTTTCAATTTTAATTTTTTTTTATTTTTGAAAGTTGAAAAAGACGGTGAAAAAAAGTTACGAAATGAAGTCAAATAAACTTGACAGAAATTTGAGGTTTCCAACTTGACCGTCCCTCCTCCGTTTAGTTTAAATCTTCAAATTAAGATGAAAAATCGAAAAAAAATTTCTTGTTTCAATTTTTTTTGGTACTGATGTGTCATTGTGAAACACACGATACCAAAAAAAAATTTTCGCAATTGTTTTTGCTTTTCAGGGACCCCAAACTTCTGTTCAAAAATGGAATAAAATCCGTTATTTAAAACTTTTCCAAGATAATGTAATAAAAGTAAGAAATCTCATCGTTTTTCAAGATATACTTAATAAAAGTTTTTTTTTCGGTTTTTCACTTCTAATGGTTTTAAAACCCCTGAAAAGCAAAAAATTGCGAATTTTTTTTTGGTCTTATGTGGTCTATTGTTCGTTAGCTCGAGAAAAAGCTGAAGAAGAAAACATTTTTTTACTTTTCATGAAAATTTTGAATTTTTACTGAATTGGGGATAAGTAAAGCTGAATTTAAGAGACGCCAAATTTGTACCACGTTCATTTGACGTAATTGCACAGCTTTTTTTCAATACTTCCCCCAGTCTTATTTACCTTTTGAAAAAATTCCCTCAAAAGCGAAAAATTTTCATCAATCGTATTGTACCTAGTATGCGAGTTAATAAAATTGCCTACTCATTTCGCCGTAAAAACATACGCTTCTTCTGAATTCCCAAAGGGACACTGGTATTTGAAATAAATTGAGAAAAATTTTTTTAATCAGTCGCGTGATATCTTGACGTGACCAAAAGTGGTATTTTCAGAGTTTGTTGATACCTTCCTCCATCTTTGTTTAACAATAAGTATGACATTGGCTCTCCGAAGGCTTGTACTTGAACTAAAGTTTTCAATGTCGGATGTCGATTTTATAATACCTTGTATTGAATATTTAAAAAGTTATCGACTCGGTATGATAAATATTCACCCGTACGTATATGTTGTGAAATATATCGAATACGATTTGACAAATATAGGTATAAAACGGGCTGTAACTTTCTCAGGTATAGGTACAAAGTAAATTTACTCGAAAGTTGTGTATACTGCCTACAATTGAATGTACAAACTTTAGTGTAGGTATTCGCTAAATGGGCTTGTCGAGGAACTTTCGAATATATGTAGACATGCTTGCAAATACCCTCTCTTCACTTTGTTTTGCTTACGATTTTGCGATGACGATGACGACGACAAAGACGACGATAACGACAAAGACGATGGTAATGTGGTACAAAAAGCTACGTATAGTTTTAAAAGTGTCACTCTAGCGAGGAGGTAAGGAAGGTGAAGCTTATTTGAGTCTGTTTTTGTTCGTATTAAAAATCGTTTTAAACCTCTATTCATATGGAAAAACTGCTGTTTTGAAATTTCTACGTTTCGCGGCACGATACGAATATACAATTCGAAAATTTGCTCCGAACAACTTTTACTCTTGCCTTTTGCCGCGCGCCAGTTTTCACAAGAGTGGTTTTTCAAAAGCAGCTGAGGCGCTGCGGCCAAATACTGTACGGTACAATGTACATGTAGGTGTACTGTGTGTTCTGTGTATACGACGAGTCAGAGGTGAAAAGAAACCAATTTAAAAGGCGGCATTTTCGCGTTTCACGAATCTCTCTCGCTTACACGTTTATTCTGCTTTACACGTTCGTCGACTTCGACGCTCAAAGACATAAGATGTTTCGTTAACTCGCGTTCGATAGCACCCTGCTTCCTGCTTCGCCTTCTGTGCTCGCGTTTATGTGTCGTCGTACTCGTCGGCATGCTTAAGCAAAAGGTACCTACCACTCGTACATAGCGATAGAAATCACCTGCTGTGTGTTCCTTTTTTTTATATGTATCTATCTACCTACCTACCTACCTACCTATACTCGTAGGCTGGTAGGTACATACGAATTATTTGTTCAGAGCAAAACGTTTTCGCCTATTACGCTTATGGTCGGTCTATGTACTTTTTACTTTTTTTTTTCTATTAAGATACGAAAAGGTCTTTGATATATCGAGCATGAGTACGCCATCGTTACCGCGCTTTACCAGCTCCTTGTCGTCGTCGTTTTTTTTTTTTTTTTTATTCGCCTTGTTCTGTGTACCCTCACCCTGGTCCGTCATCTTGTATGGTTTTCAAATTCACTATACGATAATGGTAATCGATAGCTAACATGTGGAATTTCGTATCATATTTTCCCGTCGTATTCTATCGCCTACACCTACGTTTCCATCTACTACCACGATGACTTGGTTGGTATTTTTTTCTTATACTTGTATTGGTATACTTTTTTATATATGCGTAAATAAGATGTCGCTGTACTGTGTGTCTTTGATGTGTATATGGGAAAATATTTTAATAACTTACTCCTGTGTGCGGTTAAGTATATACTTGAAAGCTCTGGCGTTTGATGGTAAATTCAGATGAAATTTTTTTACCCTTCTCATCTTGTTCTATATCCTTGTGCGAGTTTTCCTGCCGCTTACGGCGGGAGTGTAATTTGCAATATATTTATTTAGTTGTGAAATAAAATTGGATCGAAGGATTGATTGATATTTTTTGGCAGGTTTATTTTCGAAATAAATACTCGAAACGAGGTCAGAGAGTAACCACAGATGGAGATGGGAAATACGTAAATATTTATTACATACGAGTATAAAAATACCGAATATCTTACTGATTGAAATTACATCATATTCTCGATTATGGCGTAAAGTTTATCTGCATTTATTTATTTATTTATTTATTTAACCCTGACATCTTCTATACATGTGCAGAGATATAAGTGTATTACAAAAAATACGTGTTACAAATTAACAAAATATTATATACATATAAGTATGTAACTAAAGTAATTAGAGTCGAAGACGTCGGCCCTATAATAAGGCAAAGGCCTCTCCCAATCTTGCCCACT
>FIZR01029656.1:0-24983 GCA_900060175.1 Ferrisia virgata
AAAAAAAAAAAAAAAAAAAAAAAAACAATCAAAACTCTCGAATCCACGAAAAACACGTCTTTTATTCTTGCCAAGTTGATGAACTGTTCTTTACTAGTCCATAGGAATCTCTCAAAGTGCGTTTTTTTTTGGGTAGGTTTTTAAATTCATCATTTTGAAAAATTAGCCGTTAACCTGAAGCTATTATAAACAGTAACGGAAGTTGGTACATATCGCTACAGTATGTCGTGGAAATTTTTTCAAGTACGATTTTTTTTTAGAGACGGTTAAATTTTCAGCCAACTTTTGCCCCGTGACAAGTCTCCAATCGGTTTAGAAAATTTTCCAACACTGGTATCGGGTTCATATTCATGCGACGAATAAGGCGTTAAGGTTTTATAAGCTTAGAGCATACTTGTATAAATAGGTACCTACCTATCTACCTACTTACTTCCTTACTTATCAAGTGTGCGTACAAAATGTAAAAAGTTTTCAAGTCTAAATTCCAAAGTCGAATACACGTCGTTTGATATTACATCGCATGGAAAGCAAACTGCTCAACTCCATCATGTCGATTTTAGAGCTCTACATCTACACACACACTCACACATACTCAACACAGCAACTACTTCTTGGACTAATCGATTAAAAATGTCTCAAATGACTTCGTTTCTCCATTTTTTTTCTCCCCCATCGCAAATAACTAATTAACTTAAAACTTTACGCATCGATCACCTAATCTGGAACTAGATGGTAAACTTTTTATTTTTTCTGTTTCACTCCATAGTCATGGTAATGAGTCTAATCACATATATCCTAAAGGATTACCGCCGACAAACGTCGAGTGTACTTTTTTTCCCACTTTGTCTAGCCCATCGGCATTATTTGTGTGTTATTTATATTGGGAAAAAACTTCAATAAAAACGAATACGCGTACGATAAATATTCTTCTGCATCTAGGCCATAGGCATGTATACCGCTTGCCAAGGCATACTCGTAAAAAAGGTAAAAAGTTTAAGAACCACCGAACAGAAGCGACTGTTCGACAAGGCAAACATTTTTTCTATACAATATACCCACAGTTTAGGCGATTTATTGATAAGGAAAACGTTAAACGTGGTTTTTATTTGATTTGTAACAAAATGTGTACGTCTAGGTAAACCGAATAAGCTGCATATACCGGTATACGCGATATCGATTTTTTTTTATACGTCTAGCTACGATGCTAGCACCTTGCTGCAATTTATCAACTTTTCCATTCTTGCCAAAATCCATCCTAGAGCTTTGCGAGTCAGCTTAATCGAGTATAAAGTAATACGCATGTAAATTGCAATATCTTATTGCTCATCTCGACTCTCCAATCCGTATAATATTCTACTTTTTTTTTTTTTTTTCAGTTCATAATAAAAATGCTAGCTCATCATCAATTCGATGGTATTGTTTTTCAAAGAAATAATTTTCCATTAGCAGTATCTTCGATCAAAGTTTCAGTTTTATCGTCGTCTTTTTTTCGATTTACTGTTCGCGCTTAATGGAATGCTTTTCTTAAAAATGGAAATGAGCGATTTTGAAATTTATTCTATGCATTGAATAAAATTTTCAAAATATTCTTAAACAGTAGAGCGTAGATTGTCTATTATCGAATTCGTGAAATCAAAATGTTTTCAAATGAAGTGGTGTTGTATTGCGACCTCGATAAATTAAAGAAAATAACCAATATTAAGTTGATATGAAAAATATGATATTCCACTCGAAATTATGGTTATTTAAGTTGAAAAAAAAGCATCGCAATGCGTTGCTTTTTCAGCCTGATTTTCCTAAATTAAAAAAGATAAGGGAATTGTTCATTCGTGGAATAAAAAAAAAAAATGTCCACGAAGATGTTTTTTCTTCAGTAGCAATAGGACCGTAGGGGTTCAGGTAGATATTGAAATTAATATCTGAAACTCTGAAAAAGACGCATTTAGGGCGACTACTAAATCTAAACTTCCTAGCTAAATTAGGAGAGGCAATATGTGCGGGTAAAATTCAAAAAAATTGGAAAAATCGATCAAAAACCTATTTTTTTGAGCTGTCAGGGATGTAAGGAGACTGAAAAGTTGAAACCTCCAAAAGTCACATTTAGGACACCTATTAAATTTACATGTGAAATTTCAACCTCCTAGCTAGATTTTCAGGAAAGAGATATGCATAGAGGAAGTACCTCATTTCAACTTCCCAACTTTATTTGGAGGGGGGATAGGTGAGGAAAAGCCTGTTTTCAGAGTTAAAGGAGGAATCCCCCCCCCCATATCTCTCCTCCTAATTCATCCGAGAAGCTGATTTTTGAATATGTAATTCAGCTTTTGACTATTTATCGACTGACACAGAAAGGGATAATTTTTGCTCCTCAACAACCCCCCCCCCGTCCCAATTTTGGTATAACTGAATTTCAAGTCCAGGTCATGCTCACTTAGAAATACCAAATCCGTCGTCAATCCAAGCCTACTGCACAAATTTGACCGATTTTAGTCTGTATTAAGCTGAGTAAATGATTTTTAGTTTCGAGGCAAAAAAATAAATTAAACATAATTTGGGTGGAATAAAAAATAAACACACCTCGGAATGTAACCAAAACTCACAGAGGTGGTCAACTTTGAGCTGGAAACCCACCATAAAAAATTTTGTTCGCCTAGCTCAAAGGAGGGTGAAGTTAGGGTTATTTTCGAAAAAACGTAGTTTTCCGCCATTTACACCCCCGAAAAGTGGTGTCATACCCACACAGCTAGAAAGATACGATTTGAGATTCTGCGTCTACCTAGCACATTTTTGGTTCAATTCGAGGCTACTTTTGGCCCTTTTCCAGGAGCTTAAAAAATTACAGATCGCAAAAATCGAGATTTTTTATTTTTCAAAAAAAATGCATTGATACGTGTTCAAAATTTTTTTTATACTCAGAGAAATGTACTGAGGGTGAAATTGTTGGATAGTTGTGTACAGCAGTGCAGCCAACTTGAGAAATTATTTCAACACTCTAAATTGTGAAATTTTGCCACAAAAGAGTGACACATATTTTCAACTTTTATTGAATGATGAGATTGGCAGCACTGCAAAGTTTTTGATCGATAATGTCACATCAATAACATCACATTTTCAGATAACTTCCTCCAACCCTAGGACATCTTTTTTATTTTTTTTTTATTTTTTTATTTATTAATTTTCTTTATTTTTTAATTGTTTGATTTTGTTACCAATTTTTCAATTGTTTTAATTAGTCATATCCATGTCAACATTTTAACATAAAAGGCAAAAGTCAGTCATAATTATCTTTCATCGCGAGTTTTTGATCAAAAACTTCAAATCAAAACTCAAAAACGTAACGTCAAATAGGTCACGTTTTCAGAAAATGACCCCCCCCCCCCAAGACGTATCTATGTCAAAAATAAAATGAATCAAATATCTGAAACGTCAAATAGGTCACGTTTTCAGAAAATGACCCCCCCCCCCCCAAGACGTATCTATGTCAAAAATAAAATGAATCAAATATCTGACATAATCAAAAATGGTTATAGTCGTCTAGCACCACAAAAAGGATTTGGTTAAGCCCCTCTCCCCTCTGTTGTACATAGATAGTCGGTAATAGCCTGGTTTTCGTTGATGGTATGACATAGAATAATCAGGCTAAAAAGAAAGAAAAAAGTTTAAAAATCATACAACTGAAAATGACTGATTACCGGAAAGAATTCGATTATTTTTATGCTAAGTAAACATCTTTATGTATCCAAGGGAAAAATCAAGATTCTTAAAAAGAAAACATGCAATGACGTTGACATTTTCATCGCCATAAAAAAATTTCGTTTTATAAACTGCTACAATCTTGTTGGTAGTCGCTAGATGAAAAATACCGTTATGAATATTCATTAATATTTTTTGCTTCTACAGAAAAAAATTTAAATCGTATTTAATATTGTTTAAGTTTTTCGTATAATTTCACTAAACCAAAAAAAAAAAAAAAAGAAAAAGAAAAAGAAAAAAGAAAAAACCAGGATTTTTATATTTTAAATAGCCTCTTTTTTTTACATCGACTGAATAATGCTGACAAAAATACTGACGTATTCGTCAATTAAAAGTAATAATTTTTCCCTTTCAACACGATTTCCTTCATTAACACTCGAGTAGTTGATGCTATAGCTTTGATGTTCAAAAAAATATTTAAAATTAATTTTCATACCTACTCGTACTACGACAGTTTTTTTTTTTCGAGGGTAGACAAATCAACTTATCTGTAGCAGATTATAATGCTTTTTTCAACTTCTGTGTTTTAAATTGCTAACCGGGCCGAGTTTTTCAATTTTAGTCTTACTTTGATGGTTCGTTGAACGAAAAAAAAAAAAAAAAAAAAAAAAAAAAAAAAAAAAAAAAAAAAAAAAAAAAAAAAAAAAAAAAAAATGAAAAAATACAGCTGTTCGAACAATGGATTTTTTCTCATCAGCAGAAAAGTGTAATCGATTTTTTTTTTTTTTGAAAATACAAATTGCTGAATTGTAATCACCTGTTTTTGATGAGGAAATAGAAAAAAGAAAATAACATCTCGGGTTTAAAAATTATAGGGAGAAAATGGTGAAAATATACACGGCATCAATTTACTTCCATATTCATTTTTTGTTTGTTTGTAATTTAAAATATGAAACTTTCGTATTGAAATATAAATTTGTGTATCTTCTTGTATTTAATCCGAAGTTGAAGATGGATACGCATCGTGATTGCATTCTTTTAATATTTTCCCAAGCGTGTATCTTCTTTTGTGAAATTAAGAACAGGACAGAACAGGAAATAGGTGAAAATCATAAATTGAAATCGTCAAAAATATAAAATCAAGTATCTAGATCATAATTGGAATTTTTTTTATGTATGAGTCATTGAAGCATAAGCATGTGTATACCAGGATCGCTTGTTCCGAAATTTTCTCGACCTGCATGCGAAATTTAAACTTCTTCAAAAAACCAGGTTTTTTCAAGCTCTACACTAGGGTGGCTTTGACATAAAAATTTTTCCAATATCAAAAGCGGTTGTGAAATTCATATACCAGATTTCAATAGTTGTAACTACCAGAAATTGATTTCATTAAGATCAAAAAGGTCCAAAAATCAATCTGTTTTTGATTTGATGGGGAACCGCTTGAATTCATTTACTCCTATTTGAACGAAACTTTGAAACAGGGAAAGATTATGTTGGAAAACCTCGAATTCCAATTTTCAGCAGCCAAAATCTATTAGGACGTCCGATGATGAGAGGGAGGTTTAAAATTTAAAAATAACAGTTTGCATTGTAAACTACGTAGCGAAAATTCCAAAAAATGATTATTAGTTTATTATTTGGACCACAATCATTTCCAGCCGTTCTGGACCTTCCAGTGAAATTTTAACATTTCTTTTGGATGTTCAAATTCAAAAAACTTTGGTAACGCGTACAATTCTTTAAAACCTTGATTCTTATCCCTAATTGATCTCCTCGAGTAATTTCCTCTCATTTTCGACCACTTTCAAGGCTCCGGTGAATTTTTAATATTTATCCAGGATTTTCAAAGCCATGCCAAACCTGCCCTAATTAACTTCGACAGCAGAAAATTTGGCGATAATAAACTGTAGGCTTACCAAATCAGCTAATACAGTTTTCCAGAAAATCAGAGGTGTCCAGTTCATAAATACATTTTTTTGAATTATTCAAATTTTCATCATTTTTTCATTTCAGGTGTAACTTACGAATTTGACCCTTGTGATATTTTTTGTTTTACGTAAAATTTTTCCATTAACTCAACGTTTCTTTTTTTTTTTTTTTTGCGAATTTTCGAAATTTCAAGCTTTTTAAATTTGACAATACTGTAAATTCAAAAATGTTTTATTAGTTAATCTCTTTGGAGAAGTAAATCCGTCCAGTCTCGAAAACATTCGTTCTCAACATTTCAGACCGATCTCTATCCTGAACCTATAACCGAAAATTTTGTTTATCCACCTACAACGGATGAGGCAGGATATCAACCAAATATGTTTTGAGCAACCAGAAGACCATTTAGACCCACTTTTGGCGGTACATATCCGATATTTATTTTTATCCCCCCTCCCGCCTGATCAAAATCATTTATACTGCTCGATACAGGCCAAAATTGCTTGGCGGTGGATTACATATATGTGGGAGGGGATGATCAGGGGCCAAAATTCAGTCGCGTACGAATTTAAAGGAGGGAGTACTGAGAGGCAAAAATTGCAAAAAATTATCCTCCAAAGTTATGCAGTTAATTCAAAAATCAGTCTCCTAGGTTATTTAGGAGTAAAAATATGGGTGGGGGTTCCCCTTTTTCATCTTCAAAAAGGGCTGTTCCTTCTTTGTATACCCTCCAAACTGAGCTAAAAAGTTGAAATTCATGATGTGGACTTAAGAAGATGTGCTTTTTGGGGGTTTCGACTTTTCAGCTTCATTGCGTTTCCTATAGCCTTTAAATGTGGTTTTTTGGTCGGATTTTCTTATTTTTAGCCTGATTTTCCATGTCATATTGCCCAGTAAAATCACACTATTACGATTTATCGACTTACGAGTTACGACGGATGAGAGGGTGGGTATAAATAAAATTTTTTTATGATTCTAGAAGACCATTACGAATATTTTCGGTCATGTCAGATATTTTAATTTCCCCCCCCCCCTCCCCGCCCCAATAAAATGAAACTAGAAATAATTTGCTCAGCTTGATACGGATCAAAATTATTCAATTATGGGAAATAGACGTATATTGACGGGAGTTAGATTGACCTCGGGTCAAAATTCAATTATACCGAAATTTGGGGGAGGGGGTGCTAAGATGATAAAATCGTCAGAATTGTTGCTTTTTGTGTTATTCGATAGACAATCCTGTATAACGTATCCAAAAATCAGCTTCCTAGGTCAATTATGATCAGAGATATGAGGGGTTTTCCCATTTTGACTTTGAAAAAGTTACTGTTCCTTTCTCATTTCTCGTCCAAGTTGAGCTGAGAAGTTGAAATTTTGTACATAGATTTAGTATAGGTGTTAACTTCGCCTTTTAGAAGTTCCAGCTTTTCACTCCAGTATGAATCCCTACCACTATTGAAGAGAAAACATCTCAAAAAACTGCTTTTTCATTTTATGGATGGACCATTTGAATATCTTCTTTTTTTTATCATGAAAATCGGGCTCAAAAACATCGCGAACGATGCTTTTTTTTTCAATTCTCTGTCTTAAAATAAGAACTTATCTCGCACCATTATTCTCATCTCTTTTGTTGACATTTTAAAGTAAGCCTTTCCATTTATTGTTACATCTACATCTTGAAATTGACCACAATATAGCCAACCATATAAATATTTTCAATCATCACAGCGGTCATTTTAAATAGAAAAGGATTCCGTCAATTGAATGAGAATTTGCTTCTACGGTGAAAAGTAAATCTTCGAATTCTGGCCGATGACTTCAACAGACTTAATTATCCGAATATATCAATGGCAAGTTTAATTTACAATTTAACTTCAAGTACCATACTTGTACGGTACAAGTAATGGTACAATGAACCCTTAACTAAACCTCTTTCGTCTAAAGTACTTTTCGGAGCAGCTACGAAACTTGTAAGAGAAATTATATAAGAAAAAGGGGGAAAAGAAAGAAAGAACGAAAAAAAAAGGTAGGTAATTTGGCTATGTGAGAAAATTTGTTCGACGCGTGGGTACAATTTAACCTCGTTTAATTATCTCCTAAAAGAAATTCTTTCGGGTGTAGAATTTTTTTTCTCGTTTCATTACGCGACGTGCTAAAACGTTTAAGTAACCCTCAATTATTACACTTTTCCTCGTATAGAATAAAAAATTAAGAACAAAATATTATAATATTCATCGAGTCGAGTCGGTCTCGAGTTACTACTCATTCTGATGATAGCGCTAGAGATGGCCGATGAAAGAATGATGCACGAATTACGGAGGTTTTATTCGTACGTATACATGCTAAATAGTAGTTCCAACAAAAAAAAAAGGTGGAAGAAAATACAACCACTCAGTTAAATTAAAACTCTTTACGCGAGAAGGTAACGGTCGTTTATCGTCGAACACGCGAATTAAGTTGTACACACGTTTGATATTAACGTCGGTAGGGCAAATTATTTATTAGACGAGTTTTCATGCAGAGGGGGGAGAGGGCGGGGGCGTCGACGTCGCATCGCTTTCGCTCGTGTCACGACTTATACACAGTATCATCTACAAAGTAATGAGCGAGTCGAGGGGATAAAAATATTATGTAAAATTTGAATTTTTAATTATTCGAGCACGCGCCCTCGTAGTACGTACGGTACCTATAGACTACTAACACTATGCGAAGATGATACATTTCAGGGCAACGCGAAGCCAACGAGGGCGAAAGGATTAAATAATTGTGAAAAGAAGGGTAGTAGCAGGGTGAGGAGAAAAAAACGCGAGCTCGTGGTTGAAAATTAATCAGGCGAGCGTTACTGGAATACTTGAGAGGTGTCTGTATATCGTATACCTTTACCTATACCTATACCTACCATCTACCATAGACACAGACATACCTACATGCCCACAGAATGGATTGTTATAGATCATTTTTCATGCTTTAGGTCAAGCATCAGCAGTGGCTCCAGGGCGGTGGGTGGGGGGGAGACAGTCTGAGCTTTTTATAGTTTTAACCGATGTTTTTAACTCCTACAACGACGTGAAAGGGGGGAAAAAAATAAAAAGGTAAAAAATGACTAGGCGAGAAAATTTGTCATCGTACAATGTTTCCTATGCGGTTAACGATGTTTATTTTTTTTCTCTTTCTGTAGACGCTCTCGGCACAGTCGCTAGGTGCTTTGCCCTTTGTCTGCTGCGGTACGATGTTCGATTAACGCAATTGTTTGTTTTCGTCATAATACAACGTAGCAATGGCAAAAGATATAGCTATAGGTAGCTCTAGCTAGGTATATAACCGTAGCTGGTAGGATAATAAATTTTGGTAAAAATTTTACGACCGAATCAGCTACACAGAAGCCACACGATGACCACCATCACGAACGTAGACGGGGGGGGGGGGCATCGCAATTCATTCACCTGCGAAAATATTCGTCCGGTGAATGTACAGTTATGAGTTAATTTACATCGATGCTTATTTAAACAACATCCCTTGGCGCCTCTTTCGCTCTCTCTATCTCGCCAGCCTTTTATAAATCGTTCAAATGACCTTAGTAATTTTTCGCCATTTTTTTTTTTTTTATTTTTTATTTTTCGTATAGCTAGCTCTACAGTTACCCTCTCTGTTGTGTATTTAGGCTCAATTTTAACGCGAATTTTGTTTTTTTTTTTTTTTTTCTGTTTTGTATTGTTCGTGTAGTATGAGTGAAGTTACACGTTCGTCGATAGTGGCCGGTTTCCGAGTCCTAATGTGCTGCATAAAAAATGTACCCAGCGGTCCAAATCACCTGTAGTGGGTGTGGATCTGGTGCGTGTAAAACTATCGTCGGCGTCGGCAGTTCGCTTTTGTGAACGAAGCTCGCTGGCAAGGGTACAAACGGATTCCACCGAGGTAAGCTTTCAATTTGCCTAGTGGACAGTATTCATATATGAATAGTGTATAAGCTCGTAAATAATATCAAAATATAGGTATACTATATGAGAATGATGAAAAAAAATAATATATATATGTATAAAAGTATACGTCGCGTTGGTTCGGTTCGGTATTTAAAAATTCATACGTACGTATTACGTTTCGCGATATGCCATATTCATATGTTCCTTCATATGCTGTTGCGAAGGTAGTATATTTGGGTGTATGTGATATTTGTACTCGTATTTAACTGCGACGGGTTGTTGGTTTTGGTACTCCCCGGACGAACGTATAATACCTTTACCTGTACGTATATATCGTATATATAAAAAGCATCAGGTGTATTGTTGGTATTATCCACGGTTCAAACGCGAACTAGGTAGATAGCTACAGCTAGCTCTAGGTAGCTAGGTACTATATGCATGTTTTAATTCATTTTCTATGCAGTACATATACACACGTATGTGCTGCTGAGAACAATACACGATGCACATGTGCCATTAAATCATCTAGAATAATTGTACAAGTAACAGGTCCTCGTTATAAATCATACGCAGTCGTATATGTATGTATAATTTACATAAACCTACGGTCTAAATGTGTTAGATTTAGAATTACAACACCTCACATACAGCTTTCTACTTAAATACCACTGCATGTAGGGACCAAAAAAAAAAAAAACACTGCTTGAGTGTGAGAAGGTGCAATGAGAGATGAATTTTTGGCAAATACATATATTCTTACATGGGTCCTATATATATATATGTAATGTACGTAGGTAGGCTAAGCACGACGAAATTCAGTGAAATTACGAATTTAGTAATGGCGAGAGTGGATCATTTCGAGGCTTAGTGTATCAACTTCTCCCATGAGGTCAATTAATGTACCAAACATCGTGAAATACTGTTGAAAAATAAGAAAAAGAGTTTCCTAATAAGGATCGAAAATGGCCCCAACCAAATATCGATCAAAATTGAGCCAAAATGTTACTTATAGTCTAAAAAAGTCCCAAAAAAATTGTTGACCCTCTACATTCACTCCTTCCGGAGTTATCGCCCCACAAATGTCGAAATTTCAACCCTCGATATCTCTGGAAGGGTAGGGTAAAAAATTTCTAGTCGTCTAAAATACATTGAAAAAAATAGAAAGAGTGAAATAACTCGAGTTCATACCGCGCTTGGGAGCTAATTTTTTCACCTCGTACTACTCCACCCCTGGGTGGCCTACATCAAGGGTAGTACGTGGTGAAAAAATTAGCCCCCAAGCGCGGTATGAACTCGAGTTATTTCACTTATTCATTAATTTCATGATGTTATTCGTCCATTTTTTGATATTCCACCCCTCATACCCCCTCTGATGGATCTTGGGGGCTGAAATTTTAGTTGTGGTGGTAATTTTGAATGCTCTACACAGCTGTAAACAATTTTTTCATTTGGTGTATGACATTAGGGGTACTTCCCTTGTGAATACTATGAATGAGAATGTTTTGGAAATTTTCGGTTCACATTTTCCCAATTGTTTTTCATGTTGAAATTTTCAACAAAAAAAATTTTTAATTTGAGGGAAAGGGACTCGTGGCTTAAATTTATTTATTATCTTTTTTGGATGGTCATCCATCATATATATTTTTTGGGGTTCAGAAATAATTGAGTGCAACATGCTCAAAAAAATCAAAACCAAAAAAAAACACGGTTTTCGCTACTTTTTTACAATTAACAAAAGAGATATTCCAACTCAAAGCAAAATTTCAAGTCAATACATGAATAAATTGAAAGTACATATTAAGAGAACTCCATTTCCAAAATTTCAGATCCTGAAGTGCATTTTTTGAATTTTTTGAATTTTTCAAATTTCAAAATTATCTTATCGCCGTGTAAATCATGAAAAATTGATCGTTTAAAATTAGTTATAAAGCTGGCAAAAATTGCTAAAGAAAGACACAAATTTTTCAAAACTGACGAAGAACATGTTGAAAATTCATCAAAAATGACGAAGAAAATGTTGAAAATTCATCAAAAAATTACGAAAAAATGTTGAAAAATGGGTTAAAATTAATCAAAATTATGAAAATAATGTTAAAAATCATCATAAATTGATGAAAAAATGGACAAAAATGGCTAAAAAATGCAGGAAAATTCTTGAGAATGACGTAAAAATTTTAAAAAAACTGCTACAATTGACCGAAAACATGGGAAACATTACTGTAATAGTATCGAAAATTGTTTTTAAAAAAGCTAAAAACAACTAGAAAATTACAAAAAATTCATCAAAAATGATTAAAAAATGAAAAATTGATAAAAATTGACCTAAATATTGAAAAAATCGTTGAAAATCATAAAAAATTGATACAAACATCGACCATTTTGTCTTGGTAATGCAGAAAATTTATCAAAAGTGACGAGAAAATGTTGAAAAAAAGTAAAAATAAACCTAAATGTGTAAAAATTGTTGAAAATTCGTTGAAAAATGTATTAAAATGAGTTATAAAATGACAAAAATTCATAAAAAATGACGAAAAAATTTTGAAAAATTGACCAAAAACATGAAAAAGAAATCGTTAAAAATCATTAATTGCATCGGTTTTTCAAATTTTTTCATAATCTTTGCAAAATTTTTGTATTTTTTAAACCATTTTACTTACTTTTTTGACGAATTTTTAATGATGTTCAACGATTTTTTTCATACTGTAAGTCAATTTGTACCAATATTTCGACGTTTTCCGTCATTTTTATGAATTTTCTAAAATTTGTCATCCGTTTTTGTGCATCTTTAAATCAATTTTACATAAATTCCAACGATTTTTTTTAAATTCTAAATCATTTTTCAATATTTTTTTGTCATTTCTACCCATATTTTTACCAATTTATGATAATTTTCAACATTTCTTCGTAATTTTTTACGAATTTTTCACATCTTTTTAGCAATTTTTGTCAATTTTTTAAGTAATTTTCGATGATTTTCAGTATTTTTTTCATCATTTTTTTAAAAAACGTGTCTTCATTTAGCTATTTTTATGATTATCTAACATGGCTAAAAATCATCTTAATGGTCTTCTAGGACTCCAAAATGTATTTTGTTGACACCCCCCCCCCCTCTCATCTACTGTTGGTCGATAGATTGACTGTAATAGCCCGGTTTTCATTGACAATATGACATTGAAAATCAGTCTAAAAAAAAATAAATTTCGCAGGTGAATTCCGAACATATTCTGAAGATACATTTTTTTTTTTGGTAGAAAAATACAGAATTGGTTCAACGATGTACGGCATATTTCTGTCGAATAAATGTAATATGCATGAGCTACAAAGTATTTTATGAAAAGAAATCAATTTTCCTGCACTTCATGAGGCTGAGGTTAAAAAAAATAGCAGACATTTTCGAGCGAGTTTTAATTTTATTCATTCAATTGTTAAAAATTAGCATTTCGTATTTGGCGAAAAAATTTTCGGAGACATGGTTGGCAATTAAATGCAGGAATAATATCGCGATAAAACTCGTTATGAAATTTCACCCCTTTTTAGTTAAAGGAAATTAATAAATAAATATAGGTTGTTTTTTTTCTATTTAAAAATGAAACGAAAGCCGAATGTCTTCAGCTTGTGGAATTTATGAAGCACAAAAGTTTTATTGTTTCTAACGTAAAATGGGAAAACTATCGGGCGGAGTAAATTTAAAATCAATTTTTTCGCGCACTGAATAAAGAAAGCAACAAAAATACAAAAAAAAAAGTAAAATAAATTTCACGTAGTTGATCTTGGCCATTAATTTTTTTTTCTCTCTCAACATTTGTATAGAAAGTTACAAATTACTAGAGTATATAGTGAAATAGAAACTTTTCTCATTGAACAAAATTCAAGTACGAAATACCGAAACTGAAACTTTTTCACCATCGTATATATCCTGTACACCTTCCGGTTCTCTTCAACTAATAATGAACTTTTTCAAAGCTGATCTACTCGTATCTTCGAATAAACCTTACGATATTTTGCTCCGCCAGTAGAGGCGTTAGGCGTGCTTGGGTCTTGTAAAATATATATTTACGATGATTTACTCGGCTGGTTATAAAATACTCGTATACCTGCGATTACATGTACGGGAAAATATTTATGTTTGGCGGTGCTTTTTTTTTTTTTTTTTGAATTTTCTGGCATGCGTAGCGATCGTATTTAATAGGTTTTCAGAAAGTAATCATTTTTAGAACATAAGAGATGAATTAAGTTTATTGGTAAAGAACTCAAACTGAATTCTTTTTGACCTGCACAAGATTTCAACTTGAATAACAATTTTGATTTTCAAACAATACGCAACTTATCTGAAAAATTACGAGTATAATTGAAAGTACGAAAAGAGGACCGAGAGGTTACTGATAAGCCTTTAAAATTGATTTTTCGTCAACAGTACAAAAATTTATCAATTTTTGAATGCCATAAAACTGAAAGTGAGATAAAATTACAAAATAATTAGAGAAATATTATTTTTTATTAAATTTAATGTTATTTTTAATTCATTTTCTTTGCTAAATGCAGAGTCGAATTTAAATTCCACATCGCTTTGAAGAATATAATCTCAGGTTTGATTTCAGCCTTATCTAGACAAAATTATTGGTCAATCAGATCAACTGTTTATTTCCACTTGTCTCAAAAGGTTTATTTTGATTTTAAAAAAAATAAAAATATATATTTCAAAGCTTTAAAAGCACAAAGATCGAAGATTTATAGATTCAAGTCCAAGTATTTGATTTCAAAACAAAAGTTGTAATTCTCCCTTATTAATGGGGGATTTTCAACTTACGCCTGCAAAATCGTATATGCTGTAAGTTGAGCAATTTAGCACATGGCACATTCATTTATTGCCTGTTTTACATATTGAAGGGGCTATTGTATAATTTACAATTATCTTGTTGGAACACATCCGCGTTTTAAGTGTTGTGCTTTACGAGGATTTGATAGAAATTCATTTTATTTGCCGACAAGTATAGAAGCAGCTGCCAAATTATATGAATTTTAAATCAGTCCCAAACGATGGACGTCTTATGTAAAATTTTCCTTATTGATTTTATGTTGTAAAATTTCGATTTTTTTTTTCGTTGTTATTTTCTCAAATTACCTGCGAAGGATATTTGAACACTTTCGATGACTTGAAAAAAAAGTACCACGTTATGATATGTTTACAACTTGATTTCCGTTGAATGTGAAAAGTATCTGGATAGAGGCAATTTGATCCACTGAATACGAATTATAGACAGCCTGATTTTCTATTTCATATTGTCAATGAAAACTTGGCGAATGGAGGGGCACCGGGCCAGTATCAACCAAATCCATTTTGAGGTACAAGAACATCTTTGAGACAATTTTTGCCCCTGTGAGATAATTACTTATTTCTTTTTATTTTATAGCTTGATTTTCGATCATAGTCTTAATCAAAACCAGGCTATTAAGGTCTATTGACCTACAGCGGATGAGTAAGGGATATCAAAAAATCCGTTTTGGGGTCGTAGAAGACCATTAAAACCATTTTGACCATGTTAGATATTTATTTATTTTTTTCTCAAAATTGAAAAATCATTTGCTCAGCTTGACACTGACCAAAATCGACCAAATTTGAAGGATAGGCTTCCATTAACGCGGCATTTAATATTCTAGAGTGGGAATGACCTCTGGTCAAAATTCAGCTGTGCCCAAAATTGAGGGAGGGAAGCACTGAGAGGCCAAAATTGCAAAAATTGTTCCTTTTTAAGCCAATCGATACAGAATCCAAAGTTGTATTATATATTTAAAAATCAGCCTCCTGGGTCAGTTAGGAGGGGAGTTATGAGGGTTTTCTCCCTTTTTAAACTTGGAAAAAGACTGCTTCTCCCCTATCTCTGCACCAAATTGAACTTTGAAGTTGAAATTTGATATGCGGACTTAGTAGGGACTGGAAAAGCATCGCGGAACTTTAAAAACATTTTTTCATTGTTTTTATTTTCTTTTATTTTTTTATTTCTTCTTAATATACATATTTTTTTTCAATTTTTTAATTTTTTTCTGAAAGTAAAACTTATTTGCTCAGCTCGATACAGACCGAAATCAATCAAATTTGGGCAGTAAGCTTGGAGATTGGCAGCAGGTTTGATATTTTCGAGTGAGGATGGCTTTGGGCCAAAATTTCCTGATGCCCAAATTTGAGGGAAGAGGTGCTGAGGGGGTAAAATGGAAAAAATTATACTTTTTAAAATTAATTGATAGAAAATCTACAGTTGTATAACATATTTTAAACTGAGCATCCCAGGTTAATTAGGAGGAAAAATGTGGGAGGGAGGGGTTCCCTTTTTGATCATAGAAAAAAACTGTTCCTTATCCTTTCCCCCTCCCCCTCCATTGAGCTAAGAAGTTAAAACTTGACATGTAGATTTAGTACAGGTCCTAGATGGACATTTTGCTGGTCTCAATATTTCAGCCCTATTGTACCCCCTCACAGCTTCAAAAAAGTGGTGGTTCGATTGGTTTTTCTTATTTTTGAAATTTGTTCGCTGCATATGTTCTGTCCAAATTGAGCTACGATGTTGAAATTTGGAATGTGGATTTAGTAGTTGACTTAAATGTGACTTTTTGGGGTTTCAGATATTCATTTCAATATCTACCTGTACCTGTATCACTACTGAAGATAAAATATCCCAGAACCCACCTTTTTTTATTCATTGAATGGAAAAAAGGGAACTGAAGTGTGACGTCACAATAACGTTTCTCAGCAATGTTTGTTTATTTTTATGATCTCATTTGATACCAAAACAAACCGTAGTCCTATAAGACATAATGTAAAATCGGTCCATTTGCTTTTTAAATTTCTCACTTAATTCGACGGGTATAATAAAAAAGAAATTATTTTTCATAAAAATTTAGACTTTCCTACACACCATATTATGAAATTAAAATTTTTCAACGTGAAATTACAGAGAAAATTTAATGACAAACCGACCAAATTTACACTATTTCTTATGGGACTACAGTTTACGTTGGTATCAAATGAGATTGTAGGCTCTGAAATCACTATCACCCTAAAATTTTTGCCCTCGATTATCAAAACTACATTAATTGAAGTCTAAGAGCAAATTTGAGTGATTTCGTTTCGTACCTAACCAAATTATTAATTTTTTACTAAAAATATCAAAATAGAGTTCCTTTGATAGAATCTAATTAAAAATAGTGATTTCTGATTGTAAGATTTCATTATGAAATATTTCAAACTTTTTAAGAAAAATTACGGGGGGGGGGAATAAATTTTATATTGAAATTTTCTATAAATACCTGTTCGTTGTTCGATTTATGTACATATTCGTATATTCCAAAACATTAATAACTAAATTCCAGCTGCATCGAAAATACCCTAAAAGCATACTAATGAAAGACAAATAAGTAGCCTACTCGAATGATTTTTCTCTTGAAAAAAAAAACGAACTCGACCCATATAAGCGATTCTAATTTTTGTAAACAAGGAACTAGTTTCAAAATCTAGAGGACGAAATACCTTCGTATAATTTAATTACAGTGCACGTTGATTTTTAAGTTTATTTTAATCCAGGTTCGCTGGCAGATTAACAGGTATGGGCTAACGAGAGAAAAAAAAAAAAAAAAAAAATAGGGAAAAAATACCTAGTACCAAATGCTTCGGGGAGTTCACGCGAACTCGTATTTAAAATGTCCGCCTTTCTATACGTTAATAAAACTCTGAAATTTTATTTCGCGTGCCAGATAATGGAGATTTACACGTGGCTACTTATCAGTCACTATACATGCTCGATCGATACATCAATTCGTTGGAATTTCATTGTAGTGTAAATTACCAGGTAATTACTCAAACCATCGTTAATACAGTTGGACTACCATTAATCCGAAATTTAATTCGTTTCGACACGCGTCATTCATTTGAGAGAGAGAGAGAGACAGACAGAGAGAAAAAAAGGCTCTCAAATTCGAATTTAGAAAAAATAAAAGTGTAAAAAAACACATTTTTCCGAGTTGAATGTTTCAATTGCTGCGTACGGTTGTAGTACAGATGAAGGTATACCTGTAGGTGTGCGGGTGACGCGACGGTAAGTTGAGTTTTTTTTTCAGCCTCCCACCTTTTTTTATTTTTATTTTTATTTTTTTTTTTTCTGGTCCGATATGGTCGAGCATCGTTTATCAAAACGATGGAGAAAGCGGGTAAAACGGTGAAAAGCTCCGGTTAGCTTGATATTTCCGCATCGACGAGTTATAAATTACTCGCATTATTCATCGTCTTATACGGAATTTTCTACGTTTCATCATATTTTTCGGAAAATTTTGTACGGTACGAGCGTTTGATAAGGCCGACGTCGTCGTCTATTTGATCGTTCGGCCCTCTCCGGTTTATATTCTTGTTCGTCTGGTTGTATGTACCAGCTATACTTAGCTATATACCTATCGGTAAACCCCCTCTGAAACAAGGCCTCGTCTCGTGAAAAATATTTCGTAGCAATTTTTATAATATTTCAATTAACCATCAATATACACGTGATCCGGGTATAATATCTCATTAAAAAAGGGGTAGTGAGAACCGATCTCAACTTGTAGTCGGCTAAAATCGTAGATACCAGAGCTTTCATTATCATTACGATGGAAAAACACTGCTGGTAGACTTTCCTACACCTACCTACCTACCTACCTACCTATCCATGGTGTGCCTCTGCCAGCAAACCTACCTGTGGATGCCTAGATTTAACGCAGTCGACGAAATTAAGTAAATCTCTAAATCATAACGTTTTCCTGGTCGGCCTTACCAGGCCACGGACAGCCCGCCTGCGCCCCATCCGTGGCCTTACCAGGCCACGGATGGGGCGCAGGCGGGCTGTCTCGCTCGTCATAACCTTATAAAATATCAAATTACCTTCACCTGCTCGTTAAGATAGCATTTCTTCGCTCGCGAATCAACTCTTCCCCGCTATCGCCCGTCGCTCATCCTCGCCCCACTTTGCCATCATATACCAACGGTAATAGCGCATTTTTTGTAATCAGCTGTTGCGAATATGTAAAAAGGCTACGAGATTACCTGGAACGTGATACGTTTTACTAAATGTGCAGATATTTCATACAATAAGGTGTTCGGAAAAGGTAAATAGGATTCGTTTTTTTCTTTTTCCTTTTTTTGTTATTTTTGTTCGCTTTTCTTATGTAGGTATTTATTGCTGGTATGTGCCCTGTGTGGTACGCTCGAGGAAATAATTTTTTTCACGTTAAGAGAAAACCGTGGCTACCCTTTTTTGGCTACAAGTTTATGAATGTACTATTGTGAAAAAATTTGAATTTGATTATGTCGTTGAAAAGTTGGCATTTCAGGCCTAAAACAAAAAGAAGCTGATTATTTTGAAATAACGCTGAAATAGATAATCTTGGTACGCTTCTTGATCAGCTTATGTATTATTTTTCGAAATGTAACCATCTTAGTGGACAAATCGATCTCTTATGGAATTATTTTGACATTTTTTTAAAGTGCACAGTATCCGCAGGTGGAGCTAATTCGGTGCAGTTTTTCATGCTTTGACAAAAAATTCGAAAATTACATTAATAGTTGGAAATATCAAAATCGATTATGTGTATACCCGCAAGTAGGGGCACGGACGTACTAAGCTAGTTTAGTTACTTCAAGTATAATATTTATTCTATCTGTTGCTTTTCCATAGTAAAGGCTCTCCCTCCTGTCCTCTCCCTTCCCTTCCTACATACCACTATTAAACCAGTCAAGTTCTTCTATGACTTGACTACGTTACAACGTTTAAACTCTCGAGGTAAATTTGTAGGCAGAGTTTACCTTTTGTAAATTTGGAAAAATGAATTTTTGGAAGCTGTAAAATAAGAAATAGTATAAATCCATCTGTCCAGATACTTGACCGACCCACCGACCTGCGTGGTACTTACAGAATATCATCTCTCTAGAGCAATTTGAAAGGAGAATTTTGAAAAACAAAAACGGTTGCAGAAGTCCACTGATGTCATTCCAGGCCATAAAAGTCTGTCCACTGATGTCAGCCCCATGATAACGTCACACTGTTGATGGTCCACTAATAACATCTCTAATTTTTCTCAAAATTTCAACTTAAAATCATAAAATCAATCATTCATAAAATAAGTCCACTGATGTTATTCCAGGACATAGAAATCTGTCCACTGATGTCAGTCCAGTGATGACGTCACCCTGTTGATCGTCCACTAATTACATCTCTGATTTTTCTCAACATTTCAACTTAAAATCGTAGAATCAACCCTTCCTAAAATAAGTCCACTGATGTTAGTCCAATGATGACGTCACGCCGTTGATGATTCACTAATAACATCTCTAATTTTTCTCAACATTTCAACTTAAAAACATAGAATCAATCCTTCATAAAATAAGTCCACTGATGTCATTCCAGGTCCTAAAAATCTGTCTACTGATGCCAGTCCAGTGATGATGCCACCCTGTTGATGGTCCACTAATTACATCTCTGATTTTTCTCAACATTTCAACTCAAAATCATAAAATCAATCCTTCATAAAATAACTCCACTGATGTCAGTGGATGCCATAATAATCTGTTCTTTGATGTCAGTTCAATTATGACGTCATACTGTTGACGATCCACTAATGTCATCTAATGATGACGGTCAACTATTGATGCTCAACTGTTGACGGTCAATTGTTGACGATTTTTCCAGAATGCACCATCAAACAACTTTTGATGTTGAAATGCACTTTCAGGAGATTTTAACGTCGAAAGATATTTAATAGCGTGTCCTGGAAAACCATCAACTGTTGACCGTCATCATTGGATGACACTACTGGACCGTCAACAGTGTGACGTCATCATTGGACTGATATTAGTGGATGGATTTTATGATTTTAAATCGAAATATTGAGGAAGATTAGTTGACTTTGAACTTGGTTGATTTTATAATTTTAGGTTAAGCTGTTGAGGAAAATGACAGATGTTTAATAGCACATTTCACCGTTGACCCGTCAACAGTGCCCTTTGACCCTGGTTGATTGTATGATTTCAAGGTGAAATGTTGAGGAGGTGTGACGAAAATTATTTATTGAAAAACAGCGAATATAAGATTTAAAATTATACCGACAACGTAAAAAGTATCAGCACGTACATTCTTTCGATGTTTACTCTTTACTTGCAAAGAGTACCAAGTATTCCATTAATTTTTTTTTCTCAGCGAATTTTTGACAGATTTTTTTTTTTAGACTTGGTGTGGAAGTAAAGGTACTTTAGGGAGATTGTTATGGAATTTTTTCAGATTTTCCGGACCTTTAGTAAGACCTTGAAATAGGCTTTGATAACAATGTGGAAAGCTTGTAGACCCACACCTTAGAGCTAAAAACTCGAAAAAACATTTCTCAAGTTGTTAGGAGTATTTTACACTTTTCATATTTTTTTCACATTTTTTTTAGATTGGTGGCTCCCTCTACAGTCTTCATAAATAGGCATAATTTAGTCGGTAATTTGATGTTTAACGGACGAAAAAAATGGGTTTTGAGGACTGTAGAGGGAGCCATCGCTTCAAAAAAATTGAAAAAACATGGGAGTCATAAAGTACTTCTAATAACTTGAAAAAATTTTCCGAGTTTCCAGCTCTAAAATAAGGTGCCTACGAGCCTCTTGAAAGCTTTCAAAGCCCATTTGAAGGTCCGAATAATCTGAAAAAATTCCACAACACTCTTCTTAAGTACCTTCATTTCCATACCAAATGAATGGAAAAATATGCGCTCAAAAATCATCTTTTACTAGTTCCTAAATAGTATCTAAAAAAATTTGAATCCTGAGACCGAAAGGCATATCGTCCTCTTTACCCTGCTGTAGCCTTTGATGGTGAAAAAAATACCCCTCAAAGTGATGTAAAATTTTTAATTAGGTCCAAAATGCTGGTAAAGTAAGGTGCTAGTTAAAAATATTCTAGAAAATTCCCATTTCCAAGTTTGCTGCAGTTCATTGGCAGATTAGTTGAGCAATTACACGTACACACTCTCTTTCGTTTCTTTGAAAACCAAAACCGAAACCGTTACGTTTGCGTTGCCTTTAATAATACACTTATGCATGTTTGGAAGAAAGAAAAGCACACAAAAGCCACTCGAAACCGCGATTAGCCTTGAATGGCCACCGTTTGAGATTGCGGTTTGTGAAAAAGCACTTCATTATTGCTGAACCTACGCCCAAGCTCTTGAACTAATTTACCGCCAGTCATGTCGACTGTGTAAACGTCATCATGTATCTGTCTATTCAGTCGTTCACCTAGAAGGCGAATATAATGACGACAAACACTGCGTCGCATCGTATAGCGTTAAAAATCACCTTTAAAATAAAGCAAATATCGTGACGATGACGTAGGTAAGTAGAAGTACTAGGTGATTATGCTTGTACGGTATAAAAAGTCGACAGAAATTTCAGCCTCGTCATCGTTTTATCATTAGAAAAATAGAAATGAAAAAATCACGCAGATTGCGGTGTCGATGCTGTTCTCTTACACATTCATTCGGATGGTAAAAAAACACGCCGAGAAAGGGGTGTAATTCGTATCCTTGTCGGTGGATCTTGAGTCGCGAGAGGCTTTTTAGAATATAAAGGTTTTTTTTTTTTTGAAAAATACCGCTCGCAAATTGATTATATTAAATTACTTCGCGTATATATTATGCAAAGCGTATTAAAACCCTTTATTCCGTATTTAAAGGCCTACCATAAGCGAGTATTTTTATGCTTTTAGCTCTTTTAACGCGAAATCTTCGTATATAACTTTTTACATTTCTAACGAATATCTGTTACGTAAGTTGTTAAATTTTTCGCGTTTAATGTAAGAGCATCTTGAATACATGTGAACGTTTCGATGAAACATCATGAACCAAACGATTAACACGAGCTTCGAATCGAATTAAACTGGCTGGATATTTCATATACGTGTACGAATATGCTGCTGTTGTACAACTTGCCAAACGTTTTGTGATTAAACGTAAAGCCAAATTTGTAATTCAAAGGCTATTTTACTAAAGCCAATTATGACAAGTTTATCAACAAACGCGTATTGTGCGGTAATTACTTCGTCAATTGATTGCAAATATACAGTGAACTTATCTTGACGTGGCTATTGCTGGTGACCAAAACACAAACGTTTCATTTAGCAGGCGATTTAATCAGAAGGTAGTGGAAAACAGGTCGATAGCTGTGAATAAGAAGAAGGGGAATTTACTTGGGTTTTTATGTAAAGAATTTTAAACTTTGGCCATTGTAGCGGTGAAAATTGTATTATCAAAGCAAATATATTCAATATAAAAATTGAGGCTTAGAAAAGCTCCAGAGTCGTATTAATAACTTCAAATAGAGTCAACCGTATGGTATCAGTTTTTGGAAATGAAAGAAATTTCAAAACCTGTGTTATTAAATAACAGAAAAATTAAATGCTCTGTTTTGAAAATTACCTATTGTGAAAAATAAATTAGAGAAGAAATTAGGTTTGAATCGATTTCAAAAAAAAAATGATAAATATTGGAATCAGGTATGCAAAAAATTCATTTTTTCGGATGCGTAAAGGGCCGCAAGGAGCCAAGAGAATCAAAATTTCTGAAAGCCACATCTAGAGAGAGTCTCCTGCTATTTCTACGCGGCGAATTTCAACCATCTTCTCAGTTCAGTTTGAGGCAAATCTGGGCGAACGTCAACTGAAAAAATGATGAAAATTGCGGAAAACCTTTTCAGAGAGGCAGAAGGGTGATAGAAGAAAGCCGAAACCTCCAGAAAGCACATCTTTGTAAAACCCTTGGTAATCTACACCTCAGATTTCTACTCTGTAGTTTAATAGAAAGATAATAAAAATATACTATTTTGAAGCTGCATGGAGCGGGGGGAGGGAGGTGGAGGTAAAAGTCGAAATTACCAAGTATGCATCTTGGATCACAAACCTCTATTTTCTAAGTCCGTAATTCTACGGGGTGCTTGGTGGGGTGGGGGACCAAATAGTGCTGAACTGACTCAAAAAAAAATTTTACCAGTTTTGAGACTGTAAAAGGGTGTAGAAGTGGTAAAAAGTGAAAATAGCCCAAAAAATGACGCTTTTTGCGCCTTTACTAAATCTATTCAAATGTTAAGCTTATAATTGAATGCAGAGGAGATTGGTGATGCCCAGGTCCGAGCGAAAAAGTGAGGTTTGGAGGTTAAAACATCCTTCCATGACCGAAAAATTGAATTTTTTTTTTAAAATAAAACTAACATGTTCGAATAATAATTATACAAATTCCTGAAATATTTTTTCGGAATACGCAGATATTGAAATGAATATTTTAAACCCCGAAAAGGCGCATTTAGAGCAACTGCTAAATCTAACCACCAAATTTCAACTTTCTAACTAAATTAGGAGGGTAATTACGCGTGGGATAAATTCGAAAAATAAGAAAAACCAACCAAAAAGTCAGTTTTTTGGAGCTGCGAGAGAGGACTAGAAGGTTGAAAAGTTGAAACCCCAAAAGGTACATGAGGAACAGTTACTGGCAAATTTCAACCTCCTACCTCAGGTTTTAAAGCAGATATGCGTAGGACAAACTCAAAAAATAAGAAAAACCGATCAAAAAATCATTTTTTCAGCGCTGTTAGAGGGGGGGGGGGGAGGAGGGAAGGTGGAAAGGAAGCTGAAAAGTTGAAACCCCAAAAAGAAACATGTAGGACATTTAATAAACCTACACATGCTGAATTTCAACCTCCTATCTTAATATGGAGGGAGATATGCGAGGGATAAACTTAAAAAATAAAATAAAAATGAACAAAAAGCGACTGGCTGTGAGAGGGTGCAAGAGGGTTGAAAAGTTATAAACCCACAAAAGGCACATCCTGCCCGTCCAGGATATCTACTGAATCCATATGTCAAATTTCAACCTCTTATCTTGATTCGGGGGAGGGTGAGGGGGATATGAACGAGACAAACTCAAAAAATAAGAAAATCCGGCCAAAAAACACTACTTTGAGGCTGGGATGGAGTACAATGGGTCTGAAAGTCGAATCTCCCTAAAAGCTTATCTATTGTCCCTACTAAGTCTGCATACTAAATTTCAACTTTGTAACTTAATTTGGAGGCGAGATAGTGGAGGAAAAGCCACTTTGGGGAAAATTTCCCTATCTTCCCCCTATTTTAATCTATGAAGCTGATTTTTGAATGTGTTGTATAGCTTTTGATTCTCTATCGATTTGTTCAATAACAAACAATTTTTGCAATTTTTACTCCTCCGCACCCCTTCCTCAAAATTTAGGCAAAACTGAATTTTGACCCGAGATCATCCCCGCTTAGAAATATTAAATACAACGCCAATCCAAGCCTACTATCCAAATTTGACGAATTTTGGTCGGTATCGAGCTGAGCAAATTATGTTCACGGGGGGGGGGGGCAATAAAAAATAAAAATTAATAAA
>FIZR01029659.1:0-14808 GCA_900060175.1 Ferrisia virgata
TCTCTCTCTCTCTCTCTCTCTCTCTCTCTCTCTCTCTCTCTCTCTCTCTCTCCCACCTGCACCATAAATTACTACACCTTAATGAACTTATTTTCTTTGACATTGTGATGAAGAAAATCAGTGGAAAAAAATACGCCGGTGAAAGTGCTACGTATACATAGATGCCTGGTACAAGTTGTCATCAAGTACCCGACAAGTACAAATAACCATAGACGTAGTATAATATAGCATAGTTTAGTATACCTCTGTATCCCACAAAAGATGTATTTGAATAAAGTAGGTAACCCTCGGTAAATACATAATCGTTTTGAAAGGCATGAAAATGCTGGACGTGGGTATCGTTTAAACATATTTATTAATGCAAAAATGTTTTCTTACTGTTCGAACAATTGCCAGGTACCGAATTATAGTTTAACCCGCCGACAGATAGATAAATACTCGTATATGAGGTAGCACACGAAAAAATACTCGAGACGACGCAAAGGAGGAGGGAAAACAGGTAGCGGTTGGCGACAATTGAATTCACCCTTTCATATTATATTTTTTTCCTTCTCTCGATGACAATACTTTTAATATTTCATATTACAAAAATGAAATCAAACCGGACATATTTTTCATTGTTGATTTATGTCGTCTTGATTATGATCAAAATATTATACGTACTTGGGGCTAAGCAGGGTCTGAGGATTGACTCGCGCGCGAGTGTGTGTGTCTGTGTGTGTGTGTATTGAAGAACCCTTATATTATGCTGCGTTTAATTTCCAACGTATATTCCACTCGTCGCGTCTCGTCATCGTCGAAGAAAAAACACTCGATGACATTTTAAAGTATGTACTTAAACGTACCTGCAATTCAGTACCTTCTTACATACTTATTATCGAGCTGTGTAGTGGTCTATTGCACTTTTGCGGTCTTAAGTGTTGTGAAGAAGGACAGTCGTATTGTGCCTTGAGAAGGAGTACAATATTATCTTGTTCACGAGGGCTACGACATTGAAAACTATATAATATTTATAATAAGTGATAAGCGACAGATCAAAATGGATGAATGATTGTGCCTGTGTGTGTGTGTGTGTGCCTGTTGTTGCATGAATGAATCGAAGCCCAACAAGCAGTACGACGAACCAACCAACTCGGTAATTAATTTTAATCCAGTTATGTACAAATGCTGATGCCCAAATCCCTTCGTCTCGTGATGTCTTCGATGCGACGACAACGTGCACGCTGCATTGATTGGATAATTAACCGCATCCTTTTTAGTCGTGTATTGTATTGTGGAATTTTCTCTTATTGTTGCGAGTAAAATGAATTGATAAAATATCCATAGTTAGGTGGATAGGTATAATGTAATTGGCCTGGGATTAAGTTTATTTAGTTTTGGGTGTTTTGCCATTATTCGCATAGGTTTTTTCCTTTTATTTATTAATTTTTTTACTCTCATGAATTCGACACGAAGACCCTCTTCAGAGAACGAAATGATACGCCGAATGAAAACTTCAAAATTTAAATAAAGACTTTTGCATCAAAATATGAAAATAAATTCTAATAAAAGAGAAGGGCGGGGCAGGTCTTAAAATTCTTAAAGGCAATGTACCCAGAAGAGTCTACTTCTACGAGCGAGAGAAAGGTACCACAATCTTCGCATCCCATCGAACAGAATTGGCTCTCGAATCGAACAATATCGCTCGTCTACGTTGCCAAATGTTAATTTTTGATATTTACATTGTGCTCGAGTTGCTTTTTTCCAACACTAATGAGGCATGAGACACGATGACGCAAATTGAAGTAAAAAAAAAAAAAAAAAAAAAACATGAATTAAAAACAGGTAGGTAGGTAGGTAGGTAGGCAGATAGATAGATAGGTACTTTTTGGCATAAAACAATACTGTAAAAACGTCTTCGTCTAAAGTACACGTTACACTGTATAATGAAATATTTACCATAAAGGAAGTACCTACTTTGTACCGACGACGAATACGTTTATAAAAATATATACGAGTAATTGGATGTATTGTGGTAGGAGAGGAGCAGAAAGAAGGGTTGTATAAAAATAACATTCGAATATATTTTTTTATTAGCGATGATGAGAAGTAGAAGATGAAAATTTCATTATTTTACCAATAATGAGTAGACATTTTTTTTTTTTTTTTAAACGCGAAAGCTAAAAATATATACCTGGTTTGTGCGAAGAAAAATACAGGGAAAAGAAATGGAGCGAATTTATTTTGCCCACTTTATTCGCACTTGCTTTAAAAAAACTCTGATTTTTGATTCGACTCCGCAAGATGACGTCCACCTTATAAAACGTTTGAAATTTTTAATTCTATTTTGAAACTTTGAGAGGGTAAAGTTTGATTAATTTTCATATGTTCATTATTCAATAATGTTTGGCGGAGGAGGGGGGATTGTAGTCGGTCGAAAAAGTCTCGACCTTTATTTTCAGCATTTCTACCTTTCTGCTTCTCTATATTTTGAATTCCAACTGGAAAAAAAGATGAAAGGTTATTGAAGTTTCAATATAGACGAGGAGGAGGGTGGAGGGGAGTTCAGCACTGGTATTCTTTGGGACCCGTGATTGGAAAAAATAACTACATGTGAATGAGCATGGTTTTTGCATCTCGAATAGCTGATGTGAAAATTCAAATTTTCCACCCTGGGGGGGAGGGGGGAGCTGAAGAGAGCGTTTCAGACCTTGATTATCTTTAGATACAAAATAATAAGCTATACACTTTTAATAAATGTACAGGAAATAGTAAAGGAAAGTTTCCATTTAAAAAATTTAAACGGAATGTCGGACTACTATCAGTCGGGGGGGGGGGGGGGGGTCACTGAAAAACCAGTTTTGGTGTCCTAAAAGAACATTTAAAACCATTTTTGAACATGTCAAATGTTTATTTTTATTTTACTTCTTATACTCTGCGAGGACAAAAATCACTTACTCGGATCGATTCCGACCAAAATTGCTCAAATTTGGCCAGTACGCTTAGATTGAAATAAGTGGAGATGATCTTTCGGTCAAATGTTCACCTCATTCTAAATTTGGAGAGGGGATGAATGAAGCGAAAAAATTCAAAATTTGTTCGTTTTTAGAGCCAATCGATAGGAAATCAAAAGTTGTGTTATAAATGTAAAAATTAGCTCCCTACGTCAATAGCGAGGGCGTAGAGGGAGATAGGGGAACCTTTGTCTTATAATTTTTATTTTTCAAAATTTCATATTGCTCTAATTCCCTCCAATATTTGTCCAAGTTGTGATTTTGAATGGTGGATCGTGCAGTAGGCGACGTTTGTAACATTTTTAGTCATATACAAAATCTGCCTATCTTGACTATTTGAAGGGGCTTATAAAATTCAAACGAATGCTACCCTTTCATTAACTGAGATGGGCAAAATGTGAGTGTGACAAAATTTGTGGGAAAAATTCCTGTCTACAAGGTCTGTCACTTGGATTGCTGATTGAGTTGAAATTTTGAAATTGCTCATTTGTTCAATTTCTAGATGTCAGTACAGCGCCACTTCTGAAGAAAAACAAGAGTTTTTAAGGGAGTAGGTTAATTTTTCTTTATGTGTACTGCAGATCTATGCTAATACCTATCTGAATTTCCATAACTCTTGATGCCAGGTTATAAGCCGTTGAATGATAAAACCTAAGTGAGATTTGCAGCGACGCCCTCAAGGGAGGGAGTAGATGGGTTCAGAGTCGTTCGTTGAATGGTAAATGAGGAGAAAAAAAAAAATTCTTCCCATCATCAGCGTGTCCATTAACAGTAACCGTAGCCAGAATCACTGTCTGTTGTCTAGACTCGTCGTGAAGATGTCTCCAACTGGCAAAATAAGATTCGTCATGTCATAACGAACGTTGATTTTTCACACATCCCGGCCACGAAGTCTCCACCATGTCATGCCAATGTATCCGTAGCCTTGACCGCGAATCGTCCTGGTGTTCGGGTTGCTGGCTGTACTGTGCATAGTATTGTGATTTTGCTACATTATACAGTACACATAGAGTGTTATTCGTTGGTCATGCACACTGCGAACGGTACCCATAGATAAAGAAAATCACCGGGTGAGATGTGGCTGGGCGTGCCATGCCTATGAGATGCCGGACCGATTTGATATTCGGTGCGCGAAATCAATCTCGCATTACACGGCAAGGTCAACCGGTTACTGGACCCGTAACTGGATAGTCAGTTACCGCTGTTGATGTTGTTGCTGTTGTAATGCCAGCCACAGCCATCGTCTTACAGATACCTACTCGTCATCTTTTATCGTAGTAGTAGTAGTAGTAGTAGTAATGGTAGTCGTCGAGTCGACGAGTCGACCAAAAACCCTAGTGTAATACGACGTTGACCTCTGCGACTGCGAACAGCGCGCACTACTTAGGTATGCATACTCGCAGGCGGCGAAGACGAATTCCCAATTGCACGAGCATACTAAGATGTATAAGTTGTGCACGATGCTCATCGTCTAACGACGCTAATAATTTTTCCAGCACCGTCACGTCGGCGTCGTGGCTCGTCGCGTCGACATCGTCGTCATCGTGGCTTCTCTCCTCGTTGTTGGCCAATTAACGCTGCGTAGTCGGAGGTTTTTTTTCAGTTTTGTTTATGCGCATGTCCTTTTTTCTCCTCTGGTACCTACCTATCTATTTGATGTTTTAACGACCCAGCTCTCTGCGGGTTGAAGATTGAAAAAGTTGAAATAAAAAATTAAAAAAAAACTACAAAAAACAAGTCGCGGGCGCGAAACGCGAATCATTCTTTGCCGCCAGGTTTACCTGCTACTTCGATACTCTTCACTTCTGGTTTTGTGGTACTCGTTGTTGGTGTTGTATGTATGTGTGTATGTGTGCACAGAGAAAGTACCCACGTATGCGGTGGTAGTGATACTAGTGGTGGTGAGTTTCGTGTTAAAAAGATCTGCGCGTCTTGTAAGAACAAGTTTCCAATTCCAACCAAACTGGAGAATAGCGTAGATAGATACCTACGTGTACGTGGCAATGTTGCCGATTTCGATAATACAGCCATGTTGCTGGCCCGAAGATATCCTCTTCCACCTCTAACAATTTTAACATTTTGACCATTTTTTTCCTCCTCGACGTGTAGAACAAAAAAAAAAAAAAAAAAAAAAAAAAAAAAAAGAAAAATAACAACAGATAATTAATGTAACCTCGCTTCGGGCCAAATAGATCTGTAATTTTCAGCGGCAAAGGCTTGGCAAGTTGTGCGCTTGCTTCGGGCTGCGAGCCAATAGCCGAACGTATTTTTGGCCGATGTGCGAATGAACTGGGAGGTGAACCGAGTCGAGCTGGTGAGGTTCTTAATCACTGGTACACGGTGGCTATGGCTGGCTACCCCAACATTGTCTTTGTATGCGGGTTTTGGGTTTACGTGCTTTTCTTCGTATCGCAATCGTAATCGTTTCAAGTTACATTGATTTTTGTGGGTTTTCAACGTGTTTGTTGGGTGTCTGATTGAATTATCATTGGTGGAAGGTTTTGTTTGCCAAATATTGGGATCTAGGATGAAGAAATTTGAATGAGATGAAATTTTACTATCTGGAGCGCTTCGAATACTACTATCAGATCATTCCCATCTTGATGAAGAAAAACTAATCCACAAGGATAAAGTTATTAATTAAAACCACAGTTTACGGAAAATCAATTCAATTTTACGAAAAGCGTATTTATTGAGAAGGAGAATGATCAGGGTGTGAAAAATTGTATCCTCAAACAGGTACATAGACGCTCAAAAACCACGAGAAAGAGAAACCTTTGACTCACACACGTCTAGAACCCTCACCAAACATACGTCGTATATTTCAATCTTGTAGTTCAATTTGGAAAGAAGATGAAAGGGAGAAACTCTAAAATCAGTAAAAACCGAACCTAACTTGACCAAACTTAATATTTTGACATTCTAAGTGTGTACAGGGGCTGAGAACAAGGCTGCCATCATGATTTTAAAAAATTTCTAGAACATAGTAAAAAATCTGGAAAAGCATAAATTACTTGGTAATTTACCAGTGATTGCGTGGTACATTACCAGTTATAACTTGGTAATTTACTCGTTATTTTTTTGGTAATTTACTCGTAATTACTTGGTAATTTGCTCGTAATTACTTTATAATTTACTCGTACTTTCTTGGCAATTTTACCTATAATTACTTGATAATGTTCCCGTAATTACTTGATAACGCTCCCGTAATTACTTCGTAATTTACCCGTAATTACTTGGTAATTTACCCGTAATTACTTGGTAATTTACTAGTAATTATTTAGTAATTTACCTGTAATTACTTGGTAATTTACCTGTAATTATGTGGTAATTCTTCCGTAGTTACTTGGTAATTTATCAGTAATCTTAGTAATAACTTTCAACGATCATGCAGTCAAATTGTATTGCATGAACATAGTTTACATAATGTATCAAGTAGATGTCATACACCATCTGGTACACTTGTAAGTTGATGGCTGTAATTGAGCGACTTTGATTAGTACTGAACCAAATAAATGATTTTAGTCTTCGGTAAAAAAAAAAAAAAAAAAAAAAAAAAAAAAAAAAAGTAAATATCTGACGTGCCCAAATGTGAAATGGATTTTTGGTATTTTCTCTCGTTCCATACAAAAATTGTATATATGCAAACTATTTCACAAGAATGTCTGAAAAGTTGCATTGTTTTTGTTGTAAGGATATAAGAACTGATACAGAACACATGGTAGATGTAAAAGTAACGGATTCTTTGTCAGTAGCTTGTTTTTCTTAAAATCTGCATAATCAAGATGCCCTGCACCCCTATCCGCTCCCCTCTTAATTTTTTCTCTTTATTTTATATTTAAATGATAAAGAAAAAGTTGACGATAGTTACGAATTTTTTTCTTAATTTTTTAGAGATTATGAAAAATCTTTCTGATTATTATTGAATATTATTCTTCAGTTCATTATCAATGCTAATTTGTTATTGTTTTATTATTTTGTTTCAGGTGAGTTCAAATTTTTGCCATAGTAATTAGTGGACGATTGAAGGATGGAATATTGGTAGTATGTATGATCGGTTCAAAAATTGAGTAAGTTATTGTACTTTTTTCCATTATTTTTCGAAATTAGAGAGGGAGACTGTGGTATCCAATGTTGGTACATTTAAATGATAATCAGTTTTTTAATCATCTGTGGGCCGACAAAAAAATGAAGTGAAACGTTCGAAGAAAAAGGGTGATGATTTTGTAGGATGCTGGTTATCGAAAAGTGTTGAAATAAAATCAGCTCTTACGACAGAATAGATCAGAGATGCTTTTTACGTACGCTTACTCGTGTCGATAATCCTATTACCACACATAGGCTTATATACGTCGATAGCACCGTAGAGTGTAGTGTATGCTAAAGCCACACCAGAAGCGATATCACGAATTTATATTTGTACCTCCACCTCCGACTGCGTTGCCTCCTCGCTCTTATACAACTACGTGGTCATTGACGATGCTGGTGTCGCATAAATACCCTGGTTTTTTTGTATAATACGTGGCCTACTACTAGTACGTAAGTACTTTGTTCGAGCATATATCGAAAATACGCAGCTTCTCCCTTGTTTCCCGCAAACCGCCACCTCTTCTGTGATAACACACACGAGTACATATACGCGGCCTTTCTCGCTATCGGCCCGCTTTTGTAAAACACTCTTGTCAACGTAATCGTGTGCATTTTGCGCTATGCCACTCTACCACCGCCGAGCCAAACTAATGGATATATGGAAATTAAGCTTCTGTGATCGTATAATACGTACGTACGTACGACCGACGATGGTAATACGAGAGCATGGACGACCTGCTAAGCCGTTCCGGCGCCAGCCACCCGTCTGCGTCCTCGTCGATGATAAATTGCTTGTTATGACCGTGCGGACTCGAACACATAGGCGAATAATTCCTATCGTCGACGTCAGAGATTATGGCATTCGGGGTGTTTGAATGTTGGTACGTGTATGTTTGAAATTTCCGCGTTGTTTACCGAGAAGACAGGGAGGTTTGAACTCATTATAGATAGAGAATGCTAGAATCAGATGATGAAGGACGGGAGAGGTGGAGAGGGGGTGTGTAACTGTGTGTTCTGCATCTGTCTGTAAATCCTTAAAACCAAAAGGATGCAACTCTTGAGACATTTGTGTAAAATAATGTGCATACTTGAAATTTTGTAGGCGCAATTTTCAATAGTTGATCAGAATTTTGAAAGAAAAATGGCTGTTGAAAAAAAATCCATTGCTTTGACTACTACTCTGTGTTCTACATCAGGTTTTGTATCCTTACAACAGAAACAATGCAACTCGTGTGACATTCATGTGAAACAGTTTGCATATCTATAATTTTGTAGGAGTAATTTTCAGTAATTGGTGGATTTTCAAAGAAATGGCAGATTGCGATACTTTTTTTTTCTATAAAACTGTTCGAACTGATGCCGTGAGGGGGGGGTGGAATGGCTGATAGGTTTGAACCCTTGAAAATGCCAAAGCTGAAAAGTGGAGGAAACCCCTCTACTTCTCACCCTTTAATTACTCTAGGAGGCTGATTTTAGGATATCTTGTGCATCTATTGATTATCAATCGATTGGTTTAAAAACAAACAGTTTTTGCAATTGCTACTCCTCAGCACCCCATTCCAAAATTCTTAGCATGATTGAATTTTGACCCAAAATCAACTCCACTCATTCGCATCTAATCTGCTACCAATATAAGCCTAATGGTTAAATTTGAACGATTTTGGTTGATACAGAACCGAGTAAATGGTTTTAATCTTCGGTGAAAATGGAAAAATGAATGAATATATTGAAAATAAATATCTGACGTGCCCAATAACGACATAAAAATGGTAAAAATAGATTCCACGGAAATCCTGAAATCCATTTTGGGTATATTCGCTCTTTTCTTCATCTCCCTATACTATAATAGCCTTCTTTTCGCTGAAAAGCTGATCAATTATTGAAAATAACTCTTGCAAAATTGTAAGTATGCAAATTATTTAACACGAGTGTCTTAAGATATACATTTTTTTTCTCGTAAGGATGTAAAAGCCAATGCAGGACACACGGTAAGTGTCAAAATGGTGTATTTTTTCCGAGCAGTTTATTTTCCGTTAAATCTGTTCAATTATTGTAAGTAACCCCTACGAAATTTCAGGTATGCAAAAATCCATACCCAATGGACAAATTTGTGTTATTTTGATTAGTATCGATCCGAGTAAATAATGCAGTTTAGAGTTTTAAGTAATTGGTTTCTTCTCAATGGTCATCTTTCCCTCGAAAATCGAGTTGATCTTTGAAAATGACGCCTACGAATTTTTAAGTATGCAATATATTTAACGCGAATGTCTGAATAGTTGCATTCCTTTTGTTGTAAGGATTTAAAGATTGATGTGAGACACTCGGTAGGTGTCGAAGTGATGGATATTTTTTTTCAATATCCTTTTTTCCCTTAAAATCTGACCAATCTTGGAAAATAACCCCTATGAAATTACCTTTATGCAAAAATCTTAGCCCAATAGTCACAGACTTGAATTTTGGTCAGTATTCATTCGAGTAAATGGTTTCAATCTTTGCGGGAAAAAATTCTCACATGGTCATAAATTGTCTCAATGGGTTAGTGAAATTTCAAAACACATTTTGTCGAGAAATCTCCCCTCCCCTCCCTGCCTCCCCTTCCTTCCCCTTCTTAGAATCCACCGTTGAAAAGACGAAGACGATTAGGCTGAAAAAAAAAATCGAAAAAATGTCATTCATTTTCGGTGGTAACTTTTTTAGAAGAATGCTTTCTGAGTTATTATTTTTCATTTACTATAAACTGGTTTACGTTTGGTAGTTTTTACGATTTTTTCTCCCTCACCTTGTCTTCAAATATTGAACGTATTTTCATTCTGATTCGAAATCATCTCCAATGTTATACGGTGAGTTCAACAGCAGTACAATGAAAATGATTTCCAATGTGATCTTCTCCCTTTAACTCCCTGCCCATCCAAAATTTCTTATCCTATCTTTGGTTTCCGGATGAATATTTCGCATCGCGCTCCGATTGCCTATTTTCAATTTCTCAAACTTTGTAATCAGCTAGTCGAAAATTTTAGTACAAATTTACGTTTTGTATGGTCGGTCGCGTCGTGCGTGTATTTTTTCTTTTCGAAATCAGACCTCGTTGGCACGTGGAAAATTGTTCCGAGTGTTCGTGTTGGTAACCTGCTTATCTTCGACGAAGCGTGATACGATTTCCAACCGAGTGCTACGTCGGTAGCTGTGCCTCGCCTTAGTCTCGTCGTATCGTAGTTACCTAAAAACACTTTACACTTTAGATTCGCCGAAAACATCTTAATGGCTGCGTGAAATAGGCAGCTAGATAGGTAGGTAGGTAAGTAAAAGAAAATCGAGGCGTAAAGGCGAGAAAAATCGAACTGTAAGCGTATTTACGACGAGTATACCTCGCTATGTTGAGTAGGTTGGCGTAAGCAACTTCACTGAAGAAAAAAGAGAGAGAGAAAAAAAAGCTCTACAAGAGAAGGCTAATAAAGTACCTAGCACATTTATATGTGTATTGTAATGTGCATGTAGTGTGCCTACAATTTATGTGCGTGAGACAGACGGACACAGACGGAGAATGAAACGAGGACGCCGAAGACGTATCTTCGGGGCTTCGTATGCGCGAAGAAGAAAGAAAAAAGAAAATGACGAGGTTATACAGCACGTACATTCGACTACCACCGCCACCCTCAGCACCACCTCCATCTCCCATTTCGTGTAATAAAAATAAGTACACAGCGTAGCCGTTGTATACGCGCCATACGCTGGTGGTGGTAGTTGGTGTAATTTATACGGTGCCTGGTATTGGCAAAGTGCTGCTGTGTTGGCGTTTGAAATTGCCTAATAAAGAAAAAAGCAAGACAGTTTGATATAGCTGGTCGTCTTCGTCGACTTTTTTCCCTACACAAATACACTCTCCATTCTGTGTACCACATACGCAGGCAGGCAGGCAGGCAGGCACGCATAATACCCCTATTACTTAGATCGAGTCAACCCCCCCCCTCTTTATCTCTAATACTCTCGAGAAGAAGGAAAAAAAAATGAAAAAAATATAAGATGCGATGAAATTGCCTTTAGCTGAAATTACCGTCTATAGAAAACCCATCGAAGGAGCAGCCAGCAGCAGAAGCGGTGAAAATAAATGTGTAGGTAGGAAGAAAACGCAAGAGAGAGAAGGGTTCACGTGTCAAAAACCCTGTGTCGATTTCGACACAGGATTAGGCAGAGCGCGGTGCTGAGCGTAGAAGAGCAGAGTACAAGTTGTCGTCGCTGTGTCTGTTTTACACAATATTCCGTGCATGTGCGCTATCAAAATGTCATCGAATGGCAGAAACGATATCGACGAGCTGTATAATACGAAAGAAGGTCGTACCTCTCTATCTTGTATACAACAAAGAGGTATCTACCTACCTACCTACCTACCTACCTACCTACCTACCTATCTATCTATCTATCCTATCGGTGTGGAAAAATTTCGAAGAAATGGCGTTGAACGTTGCGTGCAATGTACGCCTGAGCCGGCCCTCGGCCTCGGTATTTTTTCTCTTTTAAAGTGTACCATTTCGGCAGCCTTTACCAGAAGGGTGAACCGACAGTAAAATGTAGAAAATGGAAAATACCAAGAAATTGTCGAGATTTGATGGGTTCGCCTAGCTACCTCTGTTTGCAATTTTAATAACAATAGCGAAACGTAGAAAGCCACGTAAAGAGTTGGCATTCGGCTAAGTGGGGGGGAGAGGGAGGAGGGGTGTGTTCCAAGCCCGGGCCTTGGTTGTCATATACGATGGGAAAATTTTCGTCACTTTGATTCGTAACCGCAGCTCGTACCCTGCCCCTCCTCCCCCCTCCACCCTCTAATAAAACGTTAATGAACTTTTTCAAGGGTAAACTTGAACGTTTCTGTTTAAAAATGTCGAACGAACCGAGCGAAAGTTGCGAATTAAAAGGACTGACGACGACGACGACGACGATGTCGGCGACGTTTATCCGCACGAAGAAGCGAATGCTGAAATTAATTTCGCGTGTTTTTCTCGAACTATAATTTGCTAGCCTGTTTCTTATTTCGAAGGCTAATCTATGACGGGAAAAAGCTACGCTTTCTAAAATTAATTTTTCGACGTGTGGCTGCGAAACGAACAAGGCCTTCGGTTATGAAATTTTTTTCCCATATGCTATAAGGCTAACTGTTTGGCTGTTTGAATGTGGTAAATTTTGTTTTGTTTTGTTTTTTTTTTTGGAATTTCGCTCCGAAGTCGATATTAATAGTATTTACTCGTTTTTTTTGGGGGGGGGGGGGGGGGTTGAAATTTTATTCAACGTCCTCTGAGTCGTAAGAGACGTCAAATTCATGAATTTTATCTTACTTTTTCTTCATTGCACTTGGCTTTGTTTGAGCTGTATTGTTTTGAAAGAACGATGGCAAGAGCCCGGATGGCTATTTGGATAAGAGAATGAAGGGGGGGGGGTGTCTACGATCATGTTATATGAGCATAAGGTGCAAATTGCATATCGTTACATTTCAAATTTTATATGTTGAATGCAAAAATTTAGGAATTTTTGAACATTCTTTTCAACTTTTTACACTTGCAGTCTTGAAATTATGTCGTTTTTGAATTTTCGAGTGATTTTACGCATCAATTTACCCCTCGCAAGCGTAGAATTGAACCTTGGAGAAGATTTTTTCTGACGATTTGCAGCGTAAAATGACATTGTTATTTATTTTTGACTTTTTTGCAGTTTTTTGTAAAATATAATTACTTTTTGATCTTTTTTGATCTTTTTACAAGAAATTGACGTATTTTAAGTTTTTTTTTTTCAGTTGTTCCTTTGCTTTGAATTGCAAAATGACATTTTAAGTAATTTTTTTCGTCCGTCTACATTCAAAATTCAAATGAAAAATGAACGTATTTGTGAGTTTATAACACTTTGAAAAATTTTTGTCATTATTTCACACGTTTTAAATTTTTTAAATTTTTATTTCCGTTCAGCTATAAAATGACGTTCTGTGCTACTTTTTTCACGATTTTACACTTGAAAAGCCAATTGGCTTTTTTTGTTTTTTTTCCTCCGAAAAATCTGCAATTTCTGAATAATTTTTTTTTTTTTTGTACACTTCTTTTAAACGATATTTCGAATAATTTTATTCATCCGTTGCCGACGTCGATTTCAGCCCCTTTGCAAGGGTTTCAAAATTCAATAGTGTGGTTATTTTTGTGGTAAAATGAAAATTTTAAAATTCTCAACAATAAATGGAAAAATCAAAAAAAAAAAGCATCCAGCTTGATTTTCGTAAAATATTATAATAAAGCAAATTAAAAATATAAATTTCGCTTCGCGGTGCATTTTTGCTTATCAGTGAAAAGGGTAGAAGAAGGAGAGTGTGCAATGGGGCTTAAAAGTGGACTGAGGATTTAGATGGATATCGAAGTGAATAGGTGAAACTCCCAAAAGGTACATCTGGAACCTACACCAAATTTCAACGGATGAAGGAGATAAGCAAAGAACAAATTCGAAAAATTCGAAAAACCTGCTAAAAACAAATTTTTGAGATTTTGAGGAGAGTGCGGTGAAGCTAAAAAGTCGGAATCCTAAAAAGGCATATCCAGAACCTATACCAAATTTCAACTTACTTTTCCAATTTGGGGGTAGGGGGGAATGAAGCTAAAAATTCGAAACCTTCAAAATGCACATCTAAGACCTCCATTTTGAGATTTGAAAAATTCGCCAAAATTCGAAAAATGCACTTCAGAACTTGAAATTTTGGAAATGGAATTCTTTTATTATGTACTTTCAATTTATTCATGTATTGACTCGAAATTTTAATTTGAGTTGGGATACCTCCCTTATTAATTATGAAAAAATTGTGAAAAACGTGTTTTTTTTGCTTTTGATTTTTTTTTTTTGAGTATGTTGCACTCAATTTCAGAAACTCAAAAAATATAAGTAATAAATAACCACCTAAAAAAAATGATAAAAAAAAATTTCCAGCCACAACCCCCCCCCCCCCCCCCCCCCCCCCCCCCCCCCCCCCCCCCGCCTCTCAAATTAAAAAATTCTTTTTTTGAAAATTTTAACGTAAAAAAAATTGGGAAAATGCGAACCGAAAATTTTCAAAAAAATCTCATTCATAGTACTCAGCAAGACGTATAATCTGTGAAAATTTCAAATGTTTTTGCCTTGCCTTTCCTGAGATCTCGCGTGTTGAAATTTTGACACTTGAGAGACCATAATTCCGGAAGGGATGGGTGAAGGGGGGGGGTGTCAAAATTTGTTTGGGAATTTTTAGACCATAAATAACGTTATGGCTCAATTTTGATCTATTTTGGTTGGTGGCCGTTTTTGATCCATTATTAGGATATAGGATCTTTGGCGAAAGGATACTGTAGGCATAATTGAATGCGAGTACAAATTTGTATTCTCCTTCTCCCCTCTTCCCCGATTCTTAAAAAAACTATCGACATTTGAACAATTTCAAAAAATGCTTGACATTTTTTAAAACGGCCAAGTACTTGATCTTATCAAAATTCATCTCCCTTAGCATTCAATTTTGTACAATTTTCAATTATCAATCATTCTAGGGCTTTGAGTCGATTTTCGATTTTTCGTCATGATTTTCAAACGTGCACGAAAAGTATTTGATGATTAAGGGTGAGGGGAGGGGGTAGTGGTGGTTAAAATTGGAATTGGACGTCAAAATCGTTTTCAGAACATGCGATTCATATGAAAACGACACCAATATCGGTTATTACTTTATTTAGGCATC
>FIZR01029666.1:0-36057 GCA_900060175.1 Ferrisia virgata
AAAAGTTCAGTGGTGGGTGGTGATATACATTGTCATCATGTAATGACAGACACAATTGATTTTATCATCATAATTCATTACTAACACAATATGGCGACATTTTCATTAGTTTCAATCATGTTTCATAATTCGCCACTACTTTTTTTTTCAATAAATCTCATCACTGCAAGACAGAAGGCAGAAGTTTCGTCACTTTATTGAATCAGTGATAAAACTGAAATAACAGATGTGACCAGTATTACTGCAAGACTAAAAGCGAGAAACATTTCCTAATGTGAAGAAACAAAGGAATCAGTATAATTATTAATATGCAAACCATTCAATATTTGTGAACACTAGAAACCGTATATTTCGTTTCACATTCACATACACTGATCAGCATACTTAATAATGATACAACATTAGTTGACATGTTTGTAAGCTCAGTCAACGATAAATAGTGAAATGCATAGTTTTTATGGCTGCGAGACCATAAAAGAACTAGCGTGTTAATCTTTTCAATGTTTTTATCAGTGAAAAAACGCGAAGCAATGTAACATTTCAACATGTTTAATGAGAGAATAATGCCGTCATCATTGCAAGACAGAGATTGGATGGAAACTTTTCATCAAGTTATTAAAATGAGAAAAATAATCAATATAACTATCAATGCAACAAACTTATTAAATAAAAGATGCTTCTTTGCATCACTACTGCCAAGACCATCAGTATATGTAATACTGATAGAATATAAGTCAATATGTTCGTAAGTTCTATCAGTGGTGGGTGGTGATATACATTGTCATCATAACATAACAGATACAACTGATTTCATCGTCATCATTATGAACAACACAATACATATCAACAGAGAAGTTAAACCTCTTTGCCTATTAAGACACATTGATAGTGGTAGCACTCAAATATGAAAAGTTGATGGTAGCACAAATTTTAATAACGTATTCCAGACACGTTTGCAATTTATACAGTGAAACGATTCACTTAAATGGACCACGTGATTTAGAGGTGAGTGGTGATATATACGTAATCATTAGACAGGTGACAGATATTATTTTTTGCATAATTATTAAATACTACTCAATGCGAATGTATTACATACAAAAAACATCAACGAACAATTAATATTTGGATAATGTTCCATCAGTGGTGGGTGGTGATATCCGTAGTCATCAACAAATTACAGAAATGTACTCTTGACATTACAACGATATCATCATAGGAACAACATAATGCGAGTATTACGTAAATCAGTTTCAAATTTAAATTTCCACAAAATGAAGTCGGCGTTGGTGGAGATACTCATCATAGTAACAAATCATAAAACTTAAGACTTATTGTTACACTATCATAGTGACAATCAGATTAAAATTCATCCATCACTACATCAGAGATCTTGATGGTAGTATATAAACAGATCATCATGTCAAATCACACATGATAAAGATAATCGAAATAGGTACCTGTTTCTTGGATCTTTTCGTAGTTACAACGAAACCTTTACCATCCTTAGCAGCTTGAACATCAACAGTTTTGGATTGAACGAGGCCACTGTAACGGAAAGACGCAACGTTTTTCAAATTACCGGGTTCCTGAAAAGGACCTAGATGAATTACAAATAAAGCTTGCAACGTTAAATTACTTATATTAATATACTAACGGTGCTGAAAGGTTTTTTGATGTCCCGTTTCTTCAATAAATACGCATTGTTGTTTCGCGTAATCATCCAATATAAATCCGCCGACATGATTCTAAGAGGATAATAAAATGAAGCAAGATTATAAATAAATTAATTCAACCATAATAGAAACAATTGAAAACTGCATTAGAAGTTGGAATGGAATGAAAAAATAATGGATTTCAGGCGTCAGTATAAAATGCTGCCACGTGATGAAGCACAACACTGACGAATTAAGATATAAATATAGAAATCATTCTAATTACTTGTTGGATTACAGCACAGAGATTGAAATATTTGTTTTAAACATATAAACAACTTGAAGAAATTAAACTTACCTTAATTTTAATTAATAATAATGTGTAAATAATCCTAGCCACAACGTTCTAACACAATGATCAATTCAATTCATGATATTGATCACGCATCAGGACATCACATTTTGTCTTTTTCATAAAGCCGGGTTTCTGGTTTTTTTTTTTTTAATTTCGTTTGACCTTAGCTTCATCTAAAAACGGTTACAAGCGCTAAATGACACTAAATAATAACTCATCATCCAATTTTTTACCTTAGTTATATTTTCATCCAGTAGATGAGCTAACAACAGTTTTAAAAATGTTGAATTCAAATCACTTCGAATTTTAACTGATCTCGGCCATCTCGGTTCATATCAAAATGAGATGGATCAAAGATTGAGAATCACTGAGAATAAGGATTTGAGATTGCCTTGACATTGACATTGAGCTTGAGCTACATTGAATCTTAAGGATATGAAGGATTTAAATGATAATTGATGTTCTAGGAAAGCAGTGGTCTATTAAATTTGAAATGAATTGTTAATTCATGAATGATGTTTTTAATATTAACGTTTAAAAGTCAATCAGAAAACTCTGAAAAATTTCAAGCTGATTGCTTACTTGGCATTAATTTAACCAAGGCTTGAAAGCGGAACGCATAGAACAGAACGAAACGGGGGGAATAAAACGATTTTAAAAAGAGAGAAACGGATGGGACGAAATACTATTCGCTTGAGAAGGAACGACAAACTTTTGAAACGAAACAAAAATTAAACAAAAAGATTGAGAATAAATGGGAACAAATCAACTAGAAAAAATTCAAAAAAAGTTATCCACGATATAAACGCATAATTACATACGGAGCACATTAGGGTTTATAATTAATCGCTGTATCATTGAAAATTTGAATTATCTATAAAGATAGGAACAGAACAGAACAAAATCCTTGAAATAGAGGGTTGGCATTCATCAATATTACACTTATTCAGTCTTCTAAAAAAAGGGACGAATAATATTTTATTGTATTCATGATTCACATACAAAATTTTTATTATTTAAATTCAATTCATTTTTCAGTTTTTGATTTGAAATCTAAATGCTGGGAAAATCGTAAATGAAGTTATGATTCCACAAATAATTTAAATTTAAATTTAAGGTACCATAAAAATGTAATTCGCCAAGGTCTAAGAAATAGCTTCTAATCCTCTTGAAATTACATATTTCTAGATCGAATTTCTAGATATAACTATTATAAGATAACGTAGCAACATCATCGCAGTAATCATATTTGTTAAAATAGCTTGAAACAGCGTTTCATTAGTTTTGGTGTTTAAAATTAATAAATGTAAATCATAATTTAGAAATTTATAATATGACGATGAGACCGAATTTTTAATTTTTTTAAATACCCAACTATTCAAAATTTTGCAGTTATGAAAGGGTTATTAACAAGTTACCCAACATGTCTTTTGATCATATTGATATTTCATCTAGTTGAATTACCTTTCATTGATGGTAATCTTTGGTGAGTTCGCAATTCATGTTTTTATTTTTTCTAATTCTGCATCTCTCCAAGTTCCTTCATTTTTTTTTGCTTGACTTGGTGGGTAATCCAATTAATTTTTCAACGTACAATTACCTAATATATTTATATATAATATATTTTAAATTAGCATACTCTGTCGTTTTGCAGCATATACATATTTGATGATTCTAGAATAAATTAACAAAATTCTTCATTTCATTGATATAGACACAACATTTCAGGATAAATGATGAATAAAGTATAGAATGTAAGGCCTCGAGTATACAATATCGTAAACCATTCAACATTTCAATAATCGCTTGGTGTGGAATACTCTTCGACTCAAGGGGATACATGAATTTTTGTCTTTTTTTATTTCTTCATTTGATTCGAATCAAATGGCAAATGACAGGCTAGAAAAAAAATTTAATTTGCGAACCACTAAAACACACCTTACACCCTCATCAATCATAGGCAAACCGCATGCAATGCGTGCTCATCGTTCGGTTGTGGTTCCTGGTTTTACGCTTGGTATTGTTATTCCTCTCGGTACTCTCCAGGTACTCTCTCGATACTCCAAATATTTTATATCATTTTTTTTTATCTTTTTCTCGTTCAATCTAATCAAATCTAATGCTCAGTCATTTTCGATTTATATTTTATTAACGCCGATAATTTGCATTTGTAATTGATTGGTCAGTTTTTATATTTATCAGTTATTGGCTTTAACGTCAGATTATTAAGTGTAAAATGTCTATGTGTGGCAGGGATCCTGATCGACCATCAAAATTAGAAGTAGCTGTTCGGGAAAAATTGACCGAACAACTTCATCCTGAATATTTGGTGAGTATTCGTCATCTGTCAATGTACTCACGTTATACTACGTACAAAGTCATGAAACTTATGTCACTTGATGCAACCAATTAGCACGTTATCTTCTTTCCTAACACCCGAAACTCGTTTACCACGTAGAATAAATAGTCAAATTTTGTGGTTTTGATTGCAGAACTGAAATCTCTCGTTGATCCATTGTATTTCAATCACTCGTCTTAATTCGTACCATCATGCTGGAATTAGATTCACAGAATTATATAATGGGTTATGATCTTTTAAATTTCCTTTTCTCAGTTTTGATAAGATGGTGTGTCGGGTTACATTCTTATTCAGGTGAAAAAACACCACCGATGTTTGGTGATTACGAAGCTCAACGTCACTGGATGGAAATAACGTATAATTTACCAATTACAGAATGGTACAAAAATACCGACAATAACAATTTAACATATTGGGGACTAGATTATCCTCCTTTGACTGCATATCACAGTTACGTTTATGGAGTAGCTGCATCTTATCTGGTACCACTTTCGGTAAAATTACACTCGTCCAAAGGATACGAAAGTTACGATCATAAGTTATTCATGAGATATTCAGTTCTTCTTGTAGATTTATTAGTTTACATACCGGCCATATATTGGTATTTTTCAACCTGTCGTAAACGGAAAGCACTGTCTTCGTCGACCATTTACGTTTTTTTCAGTTTATTATATCCAGGTCTTTTACTCATAGATTATGGTCATTTTCAGTACAACTGTGTTTCATTAGGTTTCTTTATAGCTGCTGTGACTGCAGTAATGCGCGAAAAATTTAAAACTGCCACAATTCTATTTTGCTTAGCTGTGAATTATAAACAAATGGAATTGTATCATTCTCTGCCATTTTTTTTTTATTTTTTAGGTAGATTTTTCTTAATCTACCGTAAGCAATCATTATCTGACGGTTTAAAATTCATAGTACCCATTGCTGTAGCGGTGCTAATTGTTTTCGGTGTAATTTGGTTTCCATTTTTAAATTCAATTTCTGATGCTCAACAAGTTCTCCACAGAGTATTTCCTGTTTACCGGGGCATTTATGAAGATAAAGTTTCATCATTCTGGTGTATGTTTAATATTGTTTATAAACTAAATCAAGTCAACAACGATTCTATGTTTAGAATCTGTTTTTATGTTACGCTTCTATCCGTGCTCCCTTCTGTGATTGATTTAGTTGTAAATCCGAATTTCGAAAAGTTCAAACTGTCATTGATTATTAATTCACTCTGTTTTTTCTTATTCTCATATCACGTTCACGAGAAGAGTATATTACTAGCAGCCATTCCGGTACTTCTGAGTTTTCCCACGTATCCTGTACCTTCATTTTGGTTCCTGTCTGTCTCGACTTTCAGTATGTTACCTTTAATTATTAAGGATGGATTGTTTTTACCATTTTTAGCCCTGTTCATATTGTACCATTTATCTTTCGCAACCATTTTTCGATTCCCAATCATGCCGAAAAGTTTTGAATTAACCAATTCCAATTTAAAAGTTGGGGCTGTCTCAATTTCTTTTTTGTCCTGTATTGTGCTATCGTTCATCTGTAGATTTTGTCCGGCTCCTGCCCAGTATCCTTATTTATGGCCATTGTTAGTATCGTGTTTTAGCTTTGCACATTTTTTTTGTTTTCTTGTGTATTATTATTATCAACAGTGTGGATATTGGATTATGAAAAATAAGAAAATTTGAGATTTTCGAGGTAGGAAAGAAGAAAACGTGTAATTTTGTAATTTTTTTCATCGCGATATTGCGATAATATATTTATTTTATTTATTTTTTGTAAATATTTATACAGTGATAATAATTTTACGTGTGAATAATACATTTGTATGAATTTTTGGTTCATTTTATAAAATAGAAATTGTTATGAAATTCTTAGATTTTCTCGATTTCAAACTATCTACGATTCCTATGTACTTAGAAATTATGAATTCTTTATTTCATCGTTAACGAGCTACTTCATTGAAATTAAGTAGAATTACATGTTTTGAAACAGTGAAATTGATTGTACAAAATTTAACATGATCAAATTCCAAACCAATTTAACTTGACTGAATTTGTTCAATTGAATGGTTCCCAAAATTGTACTGAATACTTTTATGTGAGTAAGTTGTTAGGTGGAGGTATCACACACCTCGTCATCTAAATTTTCGATTATGGTCTTATGAAAAATACTCAGTACCTTAAAGAGCATCGTTGACTTGACGTGTTTAATATTTTGTTGAAGTAGCACCAATCATTCTATTGGTTTATTCTGTTCGAGTGAAGTTACAACCTAGCTAGACGTTAGAAAATTTTTAACCGGTTTAACCGCGATGAATTATAAATTAGTATCTCATTGTGGTTAGCGTTCAACTGAATAGCGTCGAATAATGTTCCTACGTGACGTTGATACATTCTCATGCCATAATTATTATTCATTTACACATTCAAAAATTTCATTTTGTAGGAAATTGTAGACAAATCAAGTTTCGAGTGCGGTGCGATATTTGATGCAGTAATTGTGTCAACTAAATTTGAAGGACTTACTTATCTTAAACAGCAAAAGTAAGTTTTATATATGTATACATTAATGTAATGTCGTACACTGTTGCATCCTTTTTAGTCTTCAAAATACACTACTGCACCCGATAACAAAGTTTTTCTCAGGAGTCCTATACATTGACTCCTGGTGTCATATGTAGTCCATAGAAGAATTATCGAACGGGTGCGGTTAGTGACATTATTTATATCATTTTTATGCATCTAAATATCCAAAAAAAAATAGTGAGTGAAATTCTTAAGTTGTGTGCGTAATTAATCATTTAAATATACGCCTAAAACATCGATACATTTGAAAAGCCAGGTGCAACAAAGTAATATAATTAGATATTGATGCATAAATTTGAAAAATACCTAATTTTTTCAGATTGGTTTTTGATATTTTAAAAGAAGAAATGAAAACTATCCATGCGTTTTCAATGAAAACTATGACACCGGTCGAATACAAAGAATATTTAGCATCTTCCAGTACGATAGCGTCTTGAAATGTTCCTATGCTTTGCGTTATCGACAATTTTGTTTAATTTATTTTCAAATCTAATATAAGTTTAAATTACGCGTAAATGATGTCTCGTTCCTTTAAATTCTCAGTTAGTGCTCCTGGTAAAGTTATTTTGTTCGGTGAACATAGTGTTTTGTATGCTGAACCTGCTTTGGCTACAGCCATCGATAAAAGAACAACTTTAAAATTCGAATTGACTGAAAATGATGTCGTATTCGATTTTAAGAGCCTTGATTTATACCTAAAAATACCTGTCGCCGAGATAAATACCATGCTCAATAATGTCGCATCGTATAGTTCTAATTATGACCATTCAATCGAATGCGATAGAATTGTTGCAAATCTAATTATAGAGAATATTAAAAATTCGGCAACGTATAAACTGTGTAATGCTTCTCAGCAAGTTTCCTTGCAATGCGTGTTTTACTTGTTATTCTTTTTGTTTTACACGAAAAATATAAAAATTGCTCCATTTAAAATGGAAATTGTATCGGAATTAATTACTGGTGCTGGAACTGGCAGCTCAGCTTCGTTTTCCGTATGTTTAGCTACTACCATCTATCGATATTCGGAGCTCATTTCAGACGTAAAACTGGATTCTAATCGATACGAACTTAACGACGAGGTAATCCTGTTAATCACGATGTATATTTATGCTATCGTTACCTCATTAAAATATATTTTCAGCAAAAATCCATCATAAAAAAATGGGCATTTGCTTGTGAACAAATGATTCATGGCAAAGCATCGGGTGTTGATAATTTTATCTGTACGTACGGATCGATGGTGAATATTTCATTTGACAAACAACCTGAAGGGAATATTGAAGCAAATTTCAAGTTGTTGAAGAATGTCGCTCATCTAAGAGTCCTATTAGTAAATTCTGGTACATATTTTTATAGTTGAAAAATTCTATTTTATTGACATATTTCATCTTAAATTAACAGCTGTTTCGTTGTAGGCGTTAATAGAAATACCGCAAAAATGGTTAAAAAAGTTTCCGAGCTTCATGAAAGAAATCCTGAAGTAACAAAAATTATATTCAGAGCTATTGGAGAAATAACGAGAACTGCTACTCAAATTTTGAAAGATCTAAAACATGTAGATGAAAAAAGCGTGGTATATGCAGAACGTTTCATTAAATTGGAGGTATGTGCCACTGATTCTCCATCGTCAAATTAAAACTACCCTATCAGCATCTCTTAGATTCAAAACTCTTTAATTATTAAAAAAAACATAATGCTACCTCCTTTCACCCCGAATATTTTCAATTTTCAGGACCTAGTATCAGTTAATAATGGATTGCTTATTAGCCTGGGCGTTTCTCATCCTACGTTGAATACCATTGTTGAAATTTCCTCACAATACGGATTGAAATCAAAACTTACTGGGGCGGGTGGTGGAGGTTATACATTCGTACTTCTTCCACCAACGTTTCCCAGCCATAAACTTAATCAGTGTAAAAATTCTTTAGAAACGGCTGGCTTCTCTGTTACCGAAGCAGTAGTCGGTGAGGAAGGAGTTAAACTTCACGAATATTAATTTTATTGAAAGTAATTTTGAATATTTTATTTCATTACATGTCTGTTAAAAATTATAAGGTTTTTTGTTACATTTTTTTCAAATCACAAGTTATTTAAATTCACCTGGGTGCTATCATTATAATTTTTTATTTTTTACATGGATCTATTTTTATTCTGGTGATATTTTATTATTCAGGTAAATTGATTCTTTACATATCAAAGTTGAGTTTTATGTTTGTGTTAAGTTTGTATATTTGTTTTCACATTGTTAAGTATAAAAAATGTTTTATAAAATAGATATATTATAATATGAAATGTTATGACAATACTCAGTTGTTTCTCTTCAATTGTGAAAGTTTCACCAAAGAATCATCTCTCCAAAATCTTCTGGCGGTTAGTTCATTCAACGGTGTAATTAGAGCCAACTGTTGATCAATATTCTCGGCAACCGGGCCAGTGATTTTAGGTATCGGTTTAAAAGTCTTACTTACAGCGTACATGGTGTCGGCATATCTTTCTGTGTAATTTTTGAATCCTTCCGCATTTAAATGAGCTGTTTCTAAAGGTCCTAGAAACGCGTATCTCATACCTAATCCTTCGGTCATTACTTTATCTACATCTTCAACCGAAATTAAGCCATCCTCAATTAAATTGAAACATTCGTTTAGTATAGCATATTGAATTCTATTTAAAGCAAATCCGGGTACTTCTTTTTTTAAAAGAATTGGTGCCTGACCAACTGTCTTCATAAGATTGAAAGTAGTTTCGGTAATCCAAGACTCTGTCCAAGGCGCTGGTACTATTTCCACCAACGGTACAAAATAAGGTGGATTTACAGGATGAGAAACAACAAATTGGCTTTTATGAATCAAATCTTCGGATAGAATAGATGGTAAAAATGTTGACGTGGAGGTTGATATAATGGTTTTATCATCAACTACTTCATCAATTTGTTTATACAATTTTTTTTTCAGTTCGATTCTCTCTGGAATACATTCTTGCAAAAAACAGCTTTTTTGGACGATAGTTTTCAAATCGTTGCAACCTTCAATTAACTGAATTTGTTCCGAAGCTGATAATTTACCGCGCAGGGTTTTTTCTGATTCCAGCTTCCGCAGTTGATGATCAACATCATCCAAAGCAGTTTTTACCTGTTTTTCTTCGATATCGTAAATGGTTACCTTGTACCCGGCACTAGCAAAAATCATGGCCCAACTTCGACCAATTAGACCACTACCTATGATACCAATGTTTTTAATAGACTCCATTATATGCTACAATATGTACCTGAAAAACAATCCATTCATTAAAAAAGGATCAATTTCTTATAAATCTATGCCTACCCATGTAAAAAAAAAGTACTACTTAGTAGTACTTTGGAAAGCACTACCAAGTACTACCTATTTTGGTACATCTTAGTAGTACTCCAAGTACTCAAAAGTACTACTCAGTAGTCAGTAGTACTTCCAAAAAAGTGGTTTTGTTAATTTTCAACGATTTTTTTCACATTTTAGTCAATATTCTATTATTCGACATTTTTTTAAACCCTTTTGATCAAATGAATTCTATTGCTTGCAGTCACTTCAAGTCGCTTACAGTTAGTATTGAAAAATAATACATAGGACCATAATAGGACTATTCGATTTGAAGTTTGAAAAACGATTGATAAGAAAATGAAAATAAATAACTAGCCAATAAATTCTAAAGTCAACATTCCTCTTTTCTTTAGAAAAATATCGGAGTTTTATTATGCGATTATTTTTTTTTTTTTAAAGAGGAATCTTGAATGTAGAATTTATTATTTAGTTATTTATTTTAATTTTCTTATTAATCAAGTTTTTTAGAATCATTGAGAACAGTAAGTATTACTCAATACTACTCCAAGTACTCAAAAGTAGTATTTGGGAAGAGTATTACTTGTCTAAAAAAGTAACTTGAAGACGAGCATACAAAATAACTTACACATAGGAAGCCAAATAAAATATAAATACCTAATTCGGTGAAATGTTAATTTAACCAATTTAACGTAAATAATATAATTGCTAGATAACACCTAGATGCTTCACGAACGAACTCAATGCAAAAACTAAGTTTAAATTCTTTTAAGCTAGTATTTAATTGATCGCGAAATAACATGTATTACTGTAATTGCGTCAACGTTGTACTTCGGTATTTCAAACGCCTACGTGTTTTCTTCTAGTTAAACAACTTTTTCATCAATCGTGGAAAACTGATGACTATAAACTATACTCTGAGAAATGACTGGTTTAAACTATCGTATTAATTACGCTGTTATACCTTATCTAATTTTAAATAATGAAGAAGATAGGGAAAGCAAGGAAAATAAATTTTACACCCGTTTCAAGATAATACAATATCGTGACTAATATTGTAAAACTTTATGGATATTTGTTAGTCTGATAATCAACATATTTTACGTATCAGATGTAAATTTTTGAATTTTGAAACAATTTTTTATTCATTCAACAAATATTTTTTATTTGCCTGTAGTGGTAATGCAGATATAATGTAAGAAATATGCACTACGGTCATTGGTCGAACCAATCAGAAGCGTTAAGATAAAAAAAAGTGTGATAAATTCTAAAAGTGATGGCCAGGGAATTTTTGTGATAATTTATTCATGCGTCAAAAAATGTTCAAAAAGCGATTCATGTTTTGCATAGCTTCCACGAAGATAAATATGCAACTCTGACTAATTGACGCAAATATTTATTCAAGTTATTCGTAAGTTTTAACTAACACTCATACAAAAAAAGTCTAAACACGAATACGTATCAGCATTAAAAGGTTCAGACCTTTGGTCGATATTCATAATACCCCCTTATGTCGACATTGAATTCCCTTGTATTTACTGTCTAAGCACATTGACCCTAAATAAGGAAAAGTAAATTTACAATAAAATTAATTATCTGTGTACGTTACGTATATATACCTAGATTACTCACCTACGCATAATCTAAGTTCGTCAAAAACTAACTCTGAAAACTATTTCTTTCATTGTTACCCATCAAATTTCAAAGCCCTGAAATAAAACTACTAATTTTCCTGTTCCCGATACTCAGATACTACGATTAGAAAAATCTTGAACCTTTGGTAGATCGATTCGGTACCAGCAATGCGAGTAAACAATATTTCATTTTACACTTTTAAATTTTAGAGAAATGAGTACGCTTTTTGCTATTTCTTTTTTAAGAGGAAATTTGATGAGATTTAGTAACAAAGTGAGTAGGTAACTAGATACATACGTGAAAAAACCTGTTTTCCATTTTCTGCTTCCACACTTCTCATGCAATTCAGACTTCTTGATACATTAGAATTCTGGGCAATGTAGCATCATTCAAATTAAGATAAGATTAGAACAAGAGTATATGTACCTAACCACCTGTATTGTGCATTCACAATTTTATTAATGAACTGTACAGTTTTATACAATGCAATGGAATATGGATGTAATCCACGAAAGTTAATTAGGATTAAGTCAAGTATTCGAGCCATGTACCGCCCGATAAAACTAGTATATCGCATCAATTTAATCCACGAATTATTCTACAAATATAATCGATAAGCTTCAAAAGATAAGATTACTTTAACAACAAACAACAAATCGAAGAAATATTTAATGTTTGATATTTATTCCACCAGTGACTTTTACGATGCCCACATTTTCAGTTCTTTCATTTCATCGTCTTCTTCTTCTTTTCGTGACTGTTTAACCGGTACTTTTCTGCTGGGAACACTGACTGGTTCGTCCGTTGGCACTTGGATTTCGGTGCCGGAGGGACCCGCTTTTAAGAGCTCTTCATCAAGAGCCTCTTGTTCTAGTTTTTCTAACTCGGCCTCTAATTCGTCATCATCCACATCATGACCAAGAGCAACCGGATTGCTAATCGCTTCAGATATTTCTCTAGCAACATCTTGTTGTTCGGCAATATCGTCGATTAGATCGTGAACTTGATCTACATCCATATTTTGATGCGCCTTTTTAAGGGCATCAGCAGCGCCCTTCATAGTTTGAAGAACTGCAGTGTTTGTATTCGCTCCTTCTAGAGCCTCTCTTTGCATTTCTATAGTCGCTAAAGTGCCGTCTATTTGTTGCAAATTCTTTTCGTATCTTTTTTTCCTTTTTAAAGCCTGAATAGCGGCTCGTTTATTCTTTGTTCCATTAGCTTTGGCTATGGCTATTTCTTCATCGATTTTCTTTTCTAAAAATTGTTGTTTCTTTATCAACATGTCTTCGGTAGTTCTAAGGTTCATTATGGCTTCGGAGGTAGTCGGACCTTTCTCCTCCTTTTTACCGCCTAATATTTTCGATAAGAAACTCATTTTGACTACAATTCCATAAACTAAAATATTTATTCTATTTTTATAGAAAAGGAAGCACCACAACTGCAGCCCTCCTCGGCCAAAGGATTGTTTGTTATTTTAAACGTCGAACGAATCAGCTGTTCTTCGTATTCTACGGTTGATCCGTTTATATATTCCAGAGAGGTTGCATCTATCACTACCTTTACGTTATCTTTTTCAAATATCCTAAAAAGTACGGGCATACATGATGATTATTAAACGTTCCTCAATTATTTCCAGGAACTGCGTTATTTACCTGTCTTCTTCGGTGACTTTATCATCTAATTCGAATTTATATTGGAAGCCAGCACAGCCGCCACCTTCTACGATGATTCGCAAGTTACTACCGTTGGATATTTCTTTCAAACGTTTCACACAAGTCGTGCTAATGTGAAGAATCTCTTTCGGTGAAGTTTTACTTTGGGTATTCACGAGCCTAAATTAAACACCATACATCAGAATGACAATGAAAATCACAATTCACAAAAAGATGATGAAAGATTGTAATATGTATGCTGAAAGTAAAAGACAGATATTATGAACCTTACACTACCTTACACTTTCAATACAGATATTATGTATGAGTCAGCGGATAATGATATTGCAATAGCAAATGAAATCGTTAACTTACAATATGAATGTCAGAGATCAAAATGTTAACAAAAAATAAGATACATTATATATACCTAATTATCGTATATAATGGTTTCGAAAGCGTCATCAGTTTATTCATTTTCAAAATACTCACTTGAGAATTGAAATAATTTAGCTCGCACTTTTATACTTAACTCCGAAATCAATATTCACGCAATTTATTCACAAAAATATTTCGGAGTCAAACACAAAAAAATTACCGAAGAGCAAAAACAATGCAAATTTTTTCAACGTTGAAATTTTTTAATGTATGCGCAAAATAGAAAAAATTGTGTTTTTGACTTCGTGTTTAGAAATTTTCAAAATTAACTAATCAGAAAACGTTTCTTTAAACGACGTTTCTTTGTAGTGATGCATGTTAATGAAAATTACCAAGTCTTGAGACTTGACGTTAAAACGTAAAGAGACATTGTGTGCTCGGCTCGTTTCGGACATGTTCGTTCGCCTCCTCATGACTTAGAAGTTAGAATTCCAACCTTATGTTTTTTTTATTTTTTTTTGCTTCATTCATGTATCATATTTTTCAAGGTTTTCATTATTTTCATCATAATATGGATAAGGAAACGAAATCATTTGCACCCAGAATCACGTTTTCCAGTTTCATTTAGGTATTTCGAGTTTCACTTTCAACTTTCAACAGTAAAGTGATCACTTAATTAATATCAAAATAAAGGAAAAGATTAGGTAATCTTATTCTTTGCTTACAGTATTAAGGAAACAAATAATTATTCAAAATAAAGTAGTTTATTGGAATTATTATTCCAATTATAATTTATATTGTTAGGTAAAGTATAGATTGGAAGCTTCCTTTTAATATTGCTGCTTTTGACTCCTGAAAGAAAGTGTTCATAAAAGTTGGATGTGTCGTTTCCTTTTCGTAATTTTCCTTCGTCGAATTTTTTAATTTCGTTTTTGTAATCATCATCTTTATAATTAATTTTAGTGTAAAAATTTTTCCCCTGCAAAGAATTCAAATGATGAAAAAAAAATATTAAAAGTCGAAATTCCTAATTTACATAGCAATGGAAATTATGATTGGAATAGTAATTCCAATGAACTACTTTATTTCATATAATTCTTTTACCTAAAGAGATGGAATGAGATTACGCAATAGTTTCATTTGTTTCGATATTAATGAAGTAAGGTACTATAATTTCATATAGGTACTCTCATCCGCCATTTCCCTTTAAAACGCCCGAATGTAAAACTAGTTCCACGAAGCTACGCGATGGTTCAACCAGATCGGAAACGTTCGAAATCTCGCGTAGCTTCGTGGGACGATTTATACGTTCGGGCGTTTTAAAGGGAACAATATGACGGATGAGAGTATCCATATGACATTATAGCACCCTAAATGAAGTAATCAGACTAATGAATTTACCATTGAAACGTGACACCTAAGTACAAATAATTTTATTTTCTTATTTATATTACATTACATTACGAAAAAATAATGAAAAACTATAAAAAATTGAAAAAAAAACATAACGTTGGAGTTCCAAGTTCCAAGAAGGCGAACGAATACGTCCGAAACGAGCCGAGCACCCAATGTCCCATTACGTTTTAACATCAAATAAAAAGGAGGGCTTGCACCAGGTACTGCCGAATCGTCAAGTCCTATGTAATTCGTCTGTGGTATAAGTGATACCCAAGCTCATGACATGGTCGGCGGGTTAACAAAATTTAGAAAACAGGTTGGTCTTGAAAATTTTAACTAACCATTTACAAAGATACATAAATAATGTTAAAATTGTCATAGTTTTGCGAAATTGTTCATTTACGCGGAAATGGTATGTTGGAAAAAGTTTTCAAGTTCAACTTTTTAAATTACTGATGTGTTCTCCCTTTTATCTCATTTTGATAATTGTTCTTTTTGTTTAATTTGTTAAGTAACACGTAATTTTTTTGGTTGTTTGTGTCTCGATTGAAAAATTCTCACGTTACTGTTTCTAGTAATGTTCAAAATCGAAACGTCTGACTATTTTTCTCAGGGGATAAACGTTTTCTGAAATCCGTCGAATGTTTATTATTTTGGCCATTTCTTTCCGGTTACGTCGTATCATTAGTGACGAAAGTGAGATACCTTATTTATTTATTCTTATGTAAATAAAATATCTTTCGCGAAACTTTTAGGACCGAGTGTTAGATCAAATAATTCGCTTATAAGTTTAAAATACCTTTCGATGTATATTGTATGCATGTATGTTTGGAATAATAATATGACCTGTATTTGTTTTTCAAATTCAGTTCGCATTACTAACAAAACGTAGTACACAGCTGGAATTTATTTTATACATTAGAATTTCTCTCTGATTATTGCAATTCTATGAACAAATTTCTAGTTAGTAACTAACGATTGTCATTGATTGCAGGTTCTGTGATAAAATCAGGTATAATGTAGAATATATGCTTCTATTAGTCGTTTTGTGTTCATTCTTGACCCATTAGTTCGAGTATGGATTAAGTATGAATCCTATGTTCACGTCTTATTCCATCAAAACTCAGGTAAATTTATAGTTTTTTTGTTGCTTTTTCTTGTGAAGGTGTTCTTAACATGTACTTCAATTTTTCAGAGTCCTAGAACACAGAATGTTGACGACATTACTCATGTCCTCAGTAATAATTTGGCTGCGATTAATCTAAATGTTAATATTCAACAGTCTCCTAAGAAAGTAAGTTTGCTGCTGAGTAATTACCGCTTACATTACATGTTCTATTAATTAGAATATGATTTTTAGGAAATTGCAAACATTCCACATTTTTGTGAAAATACCAATAGCGTTGTGACTTATATTAATGATTGTGTTATTAATAACGGAGATTTAGCAGCCGTTTACTATCCTACTTCTGACTGCACAAATGTGGGCGCTGTGTTAAATGGAGAAGATAAGCAAAACATCAAGATGTTAGGGTCTAATAAAAACGCATCTTTATTCCAAGTTAGTTATCCATTTCAAATCATTAATAAAATGTTAGAACAGGCAGTTGATTTCAAATTGATTTCATTTTTTAGAATGCTTCGCTAGTGCAAGAATTCATTCCACGAAATAAAATTAATAATGCTCAAAAGGAACCCGTTTCTAAACTCACTGATACTAATTTATTAGATGCGAATAATAAGAAGCTTGGTTCTGTTTCTACATTCCAGGTTAATGATTGTTTTTTTTTTCTTTATAAATATTATATGTTGAAAAAAAAATCACATTTTGATGATGGTTTCAGGACTTATCTGTTGCCTCGGCTCCTGAATTTATTCCACGAGCAGCATACACGAAAAGTATCAGCGACCCTGTTGTATCAGATACTCCATTGCCGGATTCGCCGACCTTGAACGATGAATTGATTAATGCATACGCCGACCAAAGTCTTGAAGATGATCCATCTGCTGGCAGTGTTACCACTTATCAAGTAAAGAATCAGTTCTTTCGATCGAGAGTTTAAGAAATGGTTTGAATTGAATTATGTATGTTGTAGGAAAACGTCAACGGCACCGTTTACTTTTACACAGCACCCTTAACTAATAGCAATACAAGTCCAGTCGATGGTCTTTCAACTTCACCCACTTTGATAACCGACCCTGCCGCTGATCCTTTGATTAACGCGTCCACAGTTGTAGCGAACGGAGTCGCACCTTTAGCGTTAGCTCATCAACCTATAATTTCTGATGCCGCCTCATCTGTTTATTATATCCAAGACGGTTTAGCTCCAGAGTTGATTATGCTTCAATCTACTACGAATTTATATCCACGTAAATATCCCTTTCATCTTCATATACGCAAGTATATATTTTAATCAATCTCAAAAATTGTGTATAACTCTTGCAGCTATACCAGAAAAAGTTGGTGAAAATTACTGCAATATTGAGCCTCTAGAACCGTTACCAGCGGTACCATCTGGTGTTTTGAGTGGATATATAACATCAACGTATAAAGCAACTCATGTTAAAACCGGTGTTAATTACTTTATGAGAAGAATCCACGGTACGATTTATCTTGCATTTTTAATCCAAACAAACAAAAAAAGGAAAATAATCAAATGATTGCGTGTTTTTTTTTTTTTAGGTGTTTCGTTGCCCAGTACGAAGTGCAATGCTTTGGTCAACAATTGGAAAAAACTTAGTCATACGAATTTAGTGCATTTAAGAGAGATGATTGTCACTCGTGATTTTGGAGATAATTGTAATTTTATATTAGTTTTTTTTAAAGCGCGTGAAAAAGGATGGCTTAAATGGTTCGAATGAATTGTGTGAAGAAAAAGGATATTTCATTTGGATTCGAATGAACTTTGGCTTCGTTATCCGTTGATGATCTTCGAAAATATCCTGGATTTTATTGATTCTCTTCATATTGTTGAATTATTTGATGTTTTTCGGTATTCGTTCAACATCCAGGAAAGTGATAGCCCATCAAGGTCTTATATTTTACTGTTCTCAAATTACGATTGTTTTCCATTCGAATTTTCAACGTATTTTGCACTATTGGAATGATTTGCAGTTTTACAGATATTTACAAATTTTACTCTTTATGAATTTTTATGGGTTTCAAAATTTTTATACTTCTTGTGTAAGTAATTTTTTTAATTTTTCAAAATGCCAGATGTTTTATATTGTGATTTTGTGTAATGTAAAATTGAAATCTTGTTCAGCGAAAGCAATTGTAATCAGAATCAGTTAGGGAAATGTTTTAAATGATACTAGGTATGTTGTTGATGGGGTCGTTGATCATTAATTGAATTCTATACAATTGGTAGGCTGTTCAAAGCATGCTACGTGTGATTTATTCTTGGTATGTAGACAGTTTTCTAACATCCTTTTTTAAATTTCTTAGATAGATTCATAATGTTTTTTACACTCGTTAAAAATGAAGATAACGAACATACACTGCAATACTGAATAATTTTAAATTTGTTCTTCTTGAAGCTAGGTTGCTTTTAAATTGATTCATAATGACAAAAAAACCATGGAAAATAGTGTTTTTCAACTGGCGTATGAATTATTCTTCTCATATCATAATTTGTATGAAAAAATTAACTTGGTTTGGAGATTACAACTTATCATTGTTGCTCGCATATAAATTATATGTTTGTTCAGCAGAAATCCAATCCTTTTGGTGAATTTCTCTAAAAGAAACATATTTTTAGTTTTTAAAGCATCCTATGGATGAAGCAAATAAATTTAATGATAACCTTTAATATACCCACTAACGATTTAAACGTCATTCCACTGAATTGATATCTTTGTTATGTATATTGCCAACAGGTTTAAACGTGTTCTTCTTATTTTATGATTTGATGTATTTTTACGAAATTTTTATTTTGCATTTCCCCTGAATGTAAAGAGATCAAAATTTTTATAACTTGCCCAATTTTCGAATGCTATGAAATGTTTGTATTTTGGAAAAATAATCGATACCGTGGTTAATTTTAGAATTCATCGTTGAACATTTTTTTTTCAGCCATTGTTTTCGTCTACGATTACTACGCTGATTCTGAAACATTACTCGCTCGACATTTCTCGTCTCAAATCGAAGGCCTGAATGACACTTTCAGTTCCGATCCGAACGCACCTCGTCCATATAGTCACACAAAAAACGCTTTATTACGGCAACAACACAGGTATGAAATGTCGATAAGAATGTTTTCTGCTGTCAAGAACAATCGATGCAGAGAAATGAAAGAAAACACGCAATATTAATGGTTATATTCCAGTAGTACTATGTTGCCTGAGAGTATTTTGTGGAGTTACGCAATCCAGTTGACCGGTGCTTTGAGAGTTATCCACGCAGCTGGTTTATCATGCCGATGTCTCGATGCAAGCAAAGTAATCATCACTAATCGTAACAGAGTCCGACTAAGCGGAGTTTGTGTATTCGATGTTATCCTCTATGATCACTCTCCGGCCAATCGTTTACAGCTAACATCGCATTTTCAGGTAAGTAAATACCTCTGGTTCTTTATCATCAAATTGACCTTAGTCGAATGTTCCCAATATTATTTTTTCACATTACGTTCCTGTGTATATTACAATTGCAGCAAGAAGATCTATCAGAATTGGGTAAACTTTTACTCGCATTAGCCTGCGGCTCTTTGATCGCAATTCAAAAAGAAAACTTGCAAACCTCATTGGAAGTTATGTCGCGTACATACTCAAATGATATTCGCAATCTTATAGCGTAAGTGAAATGAGACTAGAAAATGATGTAGGCAGATTGGTGAGGGCCTGTCGATTGCGATTCTGCTATTGGACTTTTATATGATAAATGGAAATTGAGATCAAATATTTTTTTTAAATTTCTCATCAACAATATAAAAAAGTTATTGAACGATCTATTATCAGTAGCTGTAACTTTTTTCTAAGAAAAATGCGACGAAAAAGTTTATATTGAACTCTTAATTATTAATTGATTGTCATAAGTTTCTTAATAACAGCTGATCAGATTACTTATTTCGTTCGAAATTGGAATTTTTCGATCATTTCGTTTAAATTAATCTATTAATTTTTGGAAAGTTGACAAGCCTTCTCCATCATCGCCTTTAATCTTTTATTGTTATAATATTAGACAATATGGAATGAAGTCCCAATTTTCATGAATTATTCAGGTATCTGTTACATACCAACCAACGGCGTAGTATTCTTGAACTAATGCCCATGATCGGAGCAAGATTTTACTCGCAAATCGACGCAATGCAATTACAATGCGATATTTTAGAAACTGAAATACGAAAAGAAAACGACTACGCCAAGCTTTTAAAATTGGTTATTAAATTGGCCTGCGTTAATGAATGGCCCGAGTATGTACCATTAAATAATTAAAACTGTTCAACACGATTGCTGCTCGAAATAACACGTTGATTATTCGAATGTATAGCTTGAATTTGGAACAGCCCTGGGCAGAAACAGGTGATAGATACATGCTGACTTTATTCCGCGATTATCTTTATCATCAAATGTCTGAAGATCGAAGACCGTGGATCGATATCAATCAAATTATACATTCCTTGAATAAATTACTAGATGGCTCGTCTGAAAAGGTAAACGAATTTGTATTCGCGTATGATAAACTGTTGCCATTCATAGCAGAAAAATTCTCCCATCTATAAACACGTTCGGAAGTAAATATTTGTTTCAATTTATTTTTTGTTTATTTTATAACGCCGCAGATATGCTTAGTTCCGCGTAACGAAGAAACCATGGTGGTTATGTCGTACGATGAAATTAAACAATGTTTCGAAAGATCATTCAGCGAATTATCAGAAATCGCCGCATATGTAACGGAGGATTCGACGGAAAAAGGACAAAACGCGCAAGATACTTAATCGATTATCTCTTCTGTTTTTCTCTCTTTAAAACTTCTCATTCTCTGTCTCTCTGTCTCTTTCTCTCTCTCTATCTTTTTTGTCTCTTTATTTTTTTTAGACGAAATATTTAAAAAGAAGTAATTCGCAGAAGAAAAAACATATCAAGTATAGATTTGTTATTGTTTTAAATTTTACGGCTTTTAAAATTGGTTTTATCAAATTCTAATTTGAGTATTTGAATGTTGTTAAATTTTACATTTTTGTTTTCTTAAACATAGTTTTAAATGTATCAAGATTCACTTTATCCGAATTCGATCTTCGTTCGGAAACACATCACGTTGTTTTTAGAAATGTAACTAAATGCAGTTTTGGAAATTATGTCCAACTTGTAGCATTGCTTCGACGTACTCCGCTTGGAAGCATTTTCTTCTCGTTTGATATTGTGTCTCTTGCGAATTTCAAGTGATTTAAGGAACACGTACACACACGCAGATAACAATATGAATTTTTATTTATTCTGTGATTAATGTGTATAGATGATGGCGTAATATAATGGTCAGATAATTGGACTGTACGCAATAAATCGAATTGGCCTAATTTCTCTGAAGAGAAGATTTTCTGGACGACGTGGAACTGTGATATCGCCTCCGTTCATAATCCATATGTACGTAATTCACGTGGATTGATGATGGTTGTGAGTAAAATATATAAAACAAAAAAAACAAAAAAGGAAAAAAAATGCCTGAAAAGAGCCCCCACTCCGGAGGTTTGTTTTTCAGTTTTAATTATCAGTATTCTTCGAAAGTTCGCCGTTGTTGATGATTTGTTAGGTATGAAAAAGCCCCAGTTTAACGGATAAATATCGTAATTGGTTTCTATAGGCAGCATTTTCTCCTCAACATATCATCGTAGTATGTCCGACATGTGGGTGTATGCGTGGTATATGATGTATTTTACATTACATCGAATACAGTCCATTTTTCAAATAGCTCGTCTTCCACAGAATGTTTCAGATATTTTAGTTGTTTACTTTTAATTTTGTTGTTTTGGCATTTAGATGTACAAAGAGTGAAGCCGGTATCGTGTAAATATTTTTTACGTAAGCCCCTTTTTCTTTTCCCCCAGACACCCCATCGTGCACGAGATATTACTTAGACGTTGTTGTAGATGTGCTAACCTCGATGTGGGGGATTTTTTCATCGTTTCTTATCGAATCACCTCTATTTTGATGAGTTTTTTGCTGAACAAATCACTAGAGCGTGAATTTTAATTGTATCTTATTTATTTTCCTCATTTCGTTTTTTTTTTTAAATTTCATCCATTTTTTTTTGTTTTCTTTTTTTTTCTTTTTTTTGGTCAATCAAGTTTTGGTTTATTACTTACCGCGCCGCCGCTCGTATCCATTGGTGAATACTAATGATGAGTTTTTTAACAGGTAACCTATTACCTACCCTCCCACTCCCCCCCCCCTTTCCGAGGTATTTAGGTTGCGTACTTTTATTTCTCCTAATTGTTTCCTTTTTTTGATTGATTACAAAATCTGCAGCGATGTTTGAGCATAAACAGTATTTAAAAATTGTATTGTTTTTCAACAAGTTACTAATAGCGGTTAATGTTCTTTTTTTACGATATTTCGATTGGTAATTTATAACCAAGACTGAGAAATTTATTTTAAGTTATTGTGAAAAAAATTTCTTTAAAAAAAATATATAAATGTTTTCAAAATGCGTAGTTGTTTTATTTTTAGCTGTTAGTACCTAGATTCAGTTGAGTTTATTAAAGGTAATGTTGAGAAGTATGAACTTCATTAAAATTATTATTCATACAAACTTTTCGATCATTGAAATGACCATCTTCAGTGAATATAAAGAGATTTACTGAAGTTGCGGTTCATTTGCGGTTCATTTTGAATTGCCTCGTTACGATGGGACCCATAAGTAGTATTGCGTTAATACTTCTATATCATCTAATGATGAATAATGAGCCGCGACCGACACACCTAGTATTCATAAGAGGCGAATTCTCAATCATAAAAAATATAAATCAGCTGCAGATTCGTTTGATTTACCTATCATAAAAATCTGTTTAGTAAATTCCAATCAAAAACGATGTAAAAATATTTCGGATACTGAGGAAGGTCGTGAGAATATTCAACAAAATGAATTGCTTCGAAAATGACGCACCCTTATTTCAAGGAATTTTACTCCATTTACAGTAGTCGCTCGCGTATAGTTTAAAACCACGTACAACTAATTGGCAGACGTTTTCCATCCTTTGTTGTGCGAAAAAGCACGTAACTAAATGTATTCTCAAGATTATTAAAGTACCTCGTTTCTCCTATTCTACTAATGTGATTGTGAAGTGGCAATACCTACTTTCAGCAATAAACGAAAAGGTCGGTAATGATTTTTAAACACCTTCGTTGATTAGATCACATAATTGGTGGTTGAATATTTGGTTTATCAAAGTAAACTCAGCTTATAATAATGTACGATATGTGGTAAACTTCAAAGCATTTTATGATAGGTCAATCCACTATTCAAGTTTTATCAAGGAATACCCATCTTATTTATGTCTAGATTTTTATAATCATAAATCATATTTTTCGAGTGATTAAGCAATAGATAGGTATTTTGGAGTATACTGTACACAAAAACGATTATGGTAAAGTGTTTTAGATGATGCAGGCAAAATACGATATTGTGCACTTAGCTTCTTAGTGCTCAACGAGTACATAGTACATACATATGTATGCATGAAATTTCAACGTTCGTACGTATAAAAAATAGTAATATGTGGTACCTTCACAATTTCATCAAAATAAATATCCGTTGAAACTCCCACGTCGGAGTTGTATACTTTTTGACAGGTATTTATTGTAAGAGATTTATTTTTTTCCACCTTCATGTGCGGTATCCACTTCCCACCTTCATACAGCAGCAAATTTAACATTACGGAAATATACTTTGGTCTATCGTCTATGTAGGTAATGTTCGTGTAATGTAAGAAATACGTATGCAGAAAGGTATACAGAACATTTTACGGAATGATTATTAGTCGTAGAATTATATCGTCGTAAAGTTATGAAAGTTCTACAACAACTGTATGAATTTAAATGAGAATATAGTAAACATAATACCAAATGAAGCATAAAAATTCAAAACGTAACGCGTTGCTAATTTTTTTTTTATATATACGCCTTGCGGTAACACTGATCTGACAACCCTTGTTTTCGTGTGTGAAAGCTGCGAAGTAAACGAAAGGATTTGTCCTAACTACCCTTTCGTAGTTTTTCCGAGTAAGTTGATTATTTGTCGGGTTGAATTGACGAAATAATAATTTTCATAAAATGTGATTATGTACAGATCGATGAATATTTTTATGTGAAAAATGTTCGTGTGTCAAGGATCGTTTGTTTTTATTAAATTGTGTTCATTTATCTACCAAGATCTTATTTTATTCTACTTAAGCAAAGATTAAAATGCAACCACCACCCAGAAAAGTAAGATGTGCTTGTAGTTTATATTCACGACTCGATTTTAAAATGATAGCTTTTCAATCGAGTTTTACCTACATCGTACGATATTATTGTAGGGAAGTTCGGTGAAATTTTTGAAAACATTACATACCGAACAAATCGCCAAACTTCAAGTTAAAAATCAAACAGAATGCGAACTTTTGGAGGATTTAAGGTGAATATAGGTTTATTTTTGAGCACTCGATTAAGTTGAACTTCTAAGCTTTTTTAATTCTACTGATAACGTATCGATTTATTTGTGTAGGAGCTTTATGATAAAGAAATCCGCGTTGGAGAAATCCTACTGCGAGGTTTGTATCATTCTGTTATTTTTATATACGAAATTTGACTTTTAAGACGTTAATAATATTTTATTGGAATTTAGGCTTTATTGAAAATTACCTCAGTTTATTTAAATAAGAAAATTACTACAAATATTCCTGATTTGAAGACCGAAGGGAGTGATGAAAGATGGTAACGAATGAATGAACCAAGTTGTTGAAGTTTAATATCGCTGTAGTCAAAAATTGATCGAATTTATTTTAATATAGGAATATGTGGAGTGTTTGGAGAACTGTCCTGGAAGAAAATGAGAAGCTTTCCAAAGCAAGACTGGCAGCGATAGAGGTTTACTTACAACAAATCGCCGACGATGCTAAAATACTAAGGATACAGAAATTACAAGCGACTAAAAAAGTATACCTATTGGAATTACATTACCGTTTTATTAAATTAACCAACTATCGTTATTGTGTATAATTTGTGATTTGCACAGTGCGTCGATTTACTTGCGTCTATTCAAAAAGAAGTCCAAGTCACCGTACAAGACGTAGAAAAAACCAAAAAAGTATACTTCGACGAAGAACACTGCGCCCACGATGTCCGGGATAAAGCCAAAGATATCGAAGCGAGGTAATTAGTCAATAGATATTGTAATATTGTCGGTTTAAAGGCGACCAAAAAAATCAATGCTAAGTGAACCTACGGTAATTGTTGCTCGTATCGATTTGGCTTATACTTTATTGTTCGCTGCATAAAAATACCTTTTGAAGCGAAAAAATTATACGAAAACAATATGATCTTTTTTATTAAAAGCATACTTCCTAACGGTACTATTGATTTTTTCGCTTCTTTCAAAACGAAACGTTTAAATATAAACTCGCAATGAATAAAAACTCTTTTTGTGTGTGTGTGTGTTTTTTTTCACTTGCAGATTAAAACGAAAGAAAGGATCATTTTTTCAGTCGTTATCAACGTTACAGAAAAGCAGTGCTAAAGTGAATATCCAAGACTTCCTCCTTTGTTTCCGATACCTACCTCTGTTTATTAAGAAATTTTTTATTGTTTCTTTGAAAAGGTATCTGCGAAAAGGGAACAAATGGATGATAAATCTGTGGGTGCTCGAAACGACTATCTACTCAGTTTAGCGGCTGCTAATGCTCATCAGACCAGATATTTTGTCAGTGATTTACAAACAATTATGCAGGTATTATCCAGTTTGGATTTTTTTTTTTTTTATTAAGTACACTCTCTTGTTAGCGACTACTCGTGCGTAGTATGCCAATAATATGGCTTGAAAACAATTTCTCGACAGACTATGGAAAGTGGAGTATATGAAAAAGTTCAGGAATATTTCACATTATTGGGGAGAGCCGAATTAATTACTTGTAGTGCCCAACAAAGTAGCTTCACCAAAGTCAGAGATCAAGCTCAACAGGTTTGTATGAATATACATAAAAAATAGCTCTTATAGGTATTTGTTTTCATAGGTGTAGGTAGTGATATGATGGTAGTGGGTGAAGTAGTAGGAGGCGAAAAATAATTAATTAATTTGCCTAACTTATGCCTGAATTGTAAGGCATTAACATCAGACAGTGATTAGGCAAATTTAAATGTTACCTACAAATTTTCCTTGCAATAGAGTAACTGATCGATTAAGGAAGTAATGTCGCGGAAGAGATTTATAGCGAATAAATGGCATAACGCGGTGAAAAAGGAAAATGCTATTATAACAATTACTTCATTTTCTAAATGGGAATAAAAATACGAGAAAATTTATTTTAAATTAGTATTAATCATACGTAATTATGGGTGTATTTTTCATTCTTAATAAAACTAATAATATCGTACCGTCGTCAGTTTAATTTTTTTTGTATTTTTTTCAAATTCTCAAGTTTTTATTTTTTAGTTAAATTTGTTAACTACTCTCACTTGAATTTTATAAAATGACAATTTTAAAAACGTTGTTTTGAATTTTATTTTTTGTTGAAGAATTTTCTCTTTTTTGAAAAATTAACTTCATACCTAGTTACCTAGATTATGTTATTCTTGAATTAGGTTGTTTTCTGCATTTACTAAAAATCGTCTTCTCAGTAATTTTTTTTTTTTATAACCTTTTGTATTTTTTCATATTTATGAAATATTCAACCTTGTCTTTTCCGCTACAAGTAATTTTACCTTTTATTCTAGATATTTTAAAATTTTGCAATTATTTCTGTTTTATTTTTTTGTTTTCAAAGAAATATTTAAATACTTGGACCTTCTACTTCTGTTATTATTTCATTTTTTTCTCTTAAATTTTTCAATAATTAGAATACCTGATTTTCACCTAGATCTATGTTAATTACTCACTCTTTTTAAAATTTTAATTCGACACATTTCAGCTAACAAGAGAATACAACTTACAATGCCTCTATCTTTACTACCCAGTTCTAAAACAGCACATACAATACGAATTTGAGGCCTGCGACAATGATTCTATAGACTATGTAACCCTGGGTTATGGCAGCAACGCAGTACAATCCATATCGGACGAGGTGAAAGAATGGCTGGAAATTGTAGCTCGCGAAAGACGAAACATTAGAACGAACCACAGGCGCATCCAAAACCTGTGCATTTTAAGAGAACAAGGAGAAAAAGTAAGTATTCTTTGTGTGGCACAATTTCCGGTCACGAAAAAAAAAAACAACCATCCGATGGTAATTAAATCGTTGAGGGGTGATTTTTTTCGGCGTAAATATCGCGTGTTGGACTATCAACAACGACCCGATTATGAACGTACCCCTTTGAGCTATTAATTTTATTCGAATTTCGTTTAGATCGATCCGACTGACCCAAGTGGACCAGATATTGACACAAAAATCGACGAATTGCAGGAAGCTATTCGTAAATCCGAAGTGAGATGTAATTTTCATTGTATCGCTTTCTCAATCGAGGATTTTTTTTTAATTAAATTAAATATTTTCCGTTTAGGTTCTCAAGGTTAAAACTGAAGCTAAAGTAGAATTATTAAAGAAATCAAACGAAGGTACCTACGTCATTGTACATAATACTTGTATTTATTTTGTATAAATATTTTCACTTGTCGTCTTATTTGTTGATTTTTTTTCTCTCTTTTTTTTTACTTCTAGAAAATGTAAGAGACTTGGTGAAGAAATTAGAAGACGAATTAAATGCCAGTTTGGATCTAGAAGAAGAAGAATATAAGAGCGAAGAAGCGGTACAATTCATTTTTCCTAACAAAAATGCTATAAACATTAAATTAATCGTTTAAATTAAACGCGATTTAATTACACAGCGTCAACTTTCCGTATCCGAAGCAACCAGAAAAGAGCCCGAGGAAGGAACATATTCTTCAGAAGAGGAAACTGTATCATATAAAGCGGCCGAGAAAAATGCCTCTATAGAAGAAGACAGTGGGGGTGGTACTAGTTCATATACGCCATATAATCGTACGTTTTTGTTTTTTTTTTATTATTTGTTGATTCTTCCAAAACCATAAATTTTATCGGCCTTCTCGAAATATTTTTCTTTTATTCAAGTTACTTTTAAAAGGCTAGCTAACGTGAAAATTATATTTCAAACGAAAGATATATATTTGGGTACATTACATACGTACACGTTCAACTTTATTTCGTTTTTATTTCATCCTGTGTATAGTTTCACGTTCAGAAGATGTATTCAAACAATTGGAAGCTAGTTGGGATACGAACGATTCGACATCAGCCGGAGATACGGCCGCGGCTACAATTTACAAGCCAGAAGACGAAAATTTGCAAAACACTTCGTACGAAGAGTTCGAAACACCATTCAAATGTACTGTTTTGTATAATTACACGGTAAATATAAAACAATTTTTAATTTTTGTAAAAGTATAATGTAGGACTCAAATTGTCATATCAGTCAAATTTGCAAGTAGGTGTACATAAATAGGTATTATATGTACCTACCTAGATATTAATTTGAAGATGTTTGCAGTTTCATGCTGTGTGAGAATAAAAAGATATTTTTAATGGCTTACTTTTCCTACAAAAGATGAGCTAGGCAAATTTAATATCATCATTTTCGCAAGTTCATTGTAACAAACAATTTTGACGAAGTTAAGATTAATTTTGAAAAATTAAAACTAATGAGCAGAACCGAGCAAGTGTATTGTAAAACCGAAATAATCTGGCAGAAATACGATTAGTGAAGATATGCACATTCAGTAGATCATAAATTTCGTTCCATGCAGGCCATAATTATGGAAAAATTGTGCGAAAAAATTGATGTCATATTGTGTTGGAAACAAACGTTTATTTCTTCCACCGAAAACATGTTTCCTGACAACATTACACCTATGCCACAAGAAAGAGTATCTTTCTGACCACCCCTTGCCACGATTTCAACCAAATCGTATGTATATAAGTCGAGTAACAAATTTTTTAAAAGGAAAAAACAAGAATTTATGCAGAAATGGTAGGTTTACTAAACATCAACCCCCTCCTCCTCCGAAAACTATGCTTCCTAATAACATGACACCTATGCCGTGTGAAAGGGTGGACCATCAACCCCCTCCCGCAAAAATTTCAGCCAAATTGTATGTATAGAAGTCATATATAATTTTCAATTAAAGTCATTCCCCTTCGCCCCTTTGAGAACTGTTACGATTGAGGGTACAAAACTTCTGCAAAAGATACTTCATGATGATATTCAACATTTATAAACTAAAGAGAGCTTACACCAAAACCTATTTCACGCGAAAAGCGAAGGGTCGCGTCCCTTTTACCACACCAGATTTGTGACGTCACTAGGAAGAAAATCATAACTCCTTTGTTAGTGAAAGTGTAATATCTTTTAGTTTTTTGAATTTCTTGACGAAACTATACGATTTGCAACAATTTTGGAGAGTACTTTATTTAAAGAGAATAAAAAATGTTATCCAATGAAATAAACTGTTGAAAATTCATCGTTTAAAACAATTAACTGTTGTGATGAAACAATGGGAAAATCTTTCAATACGCGTATTTACATTATGATAAATAAAAACAAACGCAAAATCCTAGACTCCAGCTTTAGTTTCTTAAAATTTTACAAAAAAAAAAAAAAAAAACGGTAAAGTTTATAAAAATTTCTTAAAATTTCATTTTTACAAAAAAAAAATCTATCCGCTGAAAAAATAAACAAAATAGTTTATTAAAAATTCAAGTTTTCGTGTGATGATGAAGTGTTATATGATTGATCTCTTTCTAATCAGTTTGTTGTAACTTACAAGTTTAAAAGAACAAACGGAGTAAAATAATTATTCAAAATATTTAATTTTTGTGCGCTATTTTTCTCAGCTTTTCTGTTAATTTTTGGAAATTTAAATCCTTACTTCGCCATCATTAGCAAATATTCACGTTGGTAACCAGAGGCCCCCAACATTCATAACATGTGTAATAATGGCAATTTTTTCTTATTCCAGGCCCAAAATCCAGACGAACTAACAATAGTTGCTAATGAAGAATTGGAAATTCTCGGCGAAGGTGACGGAGATGGATGGCTGAGAGCTCGTAATAGTTCAGGCCGCGAAGGTTTTGTACCGTGCACATATCTAGATTCATTTACTGGTGCCGAAGAAGGCTCGGTTGATCACGAAGAGGCTTTGCATGCCGATACTGTCTCCCATTTACCTCCTCAAATATCATTTTCCTCCGTTGATTACACCGTTGACTCGAACGACGATGGTACAGCTGCCATTGATAATTACGATGGCGATGCCTATCTGGACATGGCTGTACAGCATTTAGATTCGGATCAAGTGACCACATTTGTGCCTCCAGTTACTGGTCAGTATCGCAGTCATGTCAAAGAAAGTCTGCGAAATACAATAGGATAATTTACAGTATTGTTTTTTCAGGCGAATATCAATCTTCCTACGAGCCACCGGTCTACGACGATGGAGATTATTGTATCGCTCTGTACGATTACGAAGGTAATGGCGAAGATGAGCTTACATTCGTCGAAGGGCAAATTATCAAAGTGATTCGTAAAATTGTTCACGATGGAATTGATGATGGCTGGTGGGAAGGAGAATTTGAAGGGAGAAAAGGACTGTTTCCTTCGCTGGTTGTTCAAGAATGTACCAGGGACGGGCATCCTCTGAACTATGATGAAGTGAGTTATTCGTAAAATTTCGAGGTAAATATTTGCATAAAATAGGCCACCTCATTGATGGAATTATCAATTATCGTTTTCAAAGGATGGTGAAATAGTACCAGACTCAGCTCCTCCGGTATATACCCCTCCAGATGTACCAGAGGAGCATTTAATTACTGACTCGGGTACAAGTTCCTCCACCCAACCACCAGGTGCTTTTCCTTTCGATCAAGCTGCTGAACCAGGTTTGTATCATGATTAGAATTTTGTTTACGCGCATGAAATGCTATAATTTATCATTCATCGTTGATAATTTACCTAACAAGTAATATTCGCGACTAGGTAATTCATCGGAAAAATTCGCATTCGATAAGATATCAGACAATCAGCACAAACTTTATAATACTCAGTTCAAAGACGACCAAGCTCCTGATTTACCAGCTCCTCCCCCACCACCGGCTATAAAAGGTGAATCACATATATGAGATATGACTGATGATTGAGAATTTTCCATATTTTTAATACACCGTTTATCTGTTGTATTATTGTCTCAATTAAAACCAAGCATAATGCCTGTTAAGATATACCTAGTTACCTTCTTAAACTTAGACTACAAAAAATTATTTCAAACTGAGAAAATGAATCTCCTACCTATGTTTTGTTTTTGATGTTCATTTCGTATGACGAGAATGTAAGGTGATAATACTTATCGTAACCTAATTAAAAATTGAACATTAAACTTATCCAACTGATGCTCCAAAATGCCTGTACAAAATATTAACCACTATTAATTAATTGAGATTTTAATTAAATTTGAACCTATACTTATTTATAATTGTTTTAACTTCGCTTTTTCGAAATTGCAGTAGTTGATCCAGCCAGAACATCGGTACCAGACATAAGCATAAATTTAGTATGCGAAGATGGCAGCACACAGGTAAATTGTCGATATTATTATTTTAATCATTGGTCGTTCATCATTATACTGTATGTATAATGTTATATTATAATAATTTCATTACAGGATAGCAGCATACCTTCTGTTGACGTTCAAGAGGTAGGCGATGATTTGGAAGAAAGAGAGGATAACAACGAAGATGCATCGGATGATTTTAACCTAGGCGTAACTCAAATTGTAATCACAGCGCCGACACCAAGTTCAGATTTTGCGGATAAAACCTTTCCCCCCAATCCAGCTCCTGATGATTCGCAAATGTCAATTGCCGCTGTCAACTTGGAACGGCGTAAATCTGCGGGTGAAATTAATGAAGCCGAACCGCCCCTGTATGATGCGACGCTAAATGATGTCGTCGATTATCCTACTACCATTATCGAGGAACCCGAAGAAGAAGAAAAAGAACAAGAGGAAATTACTACCTCGAGATATAAGGAAGACTGCGAAGATAAATCGCCGACTGCGCCAAGTTACCCGCAAGTTGTACCGGAACAGTTGGAACCACATCAGTTGCAAAGATTGCAACAATTAAAGGAGTCTAATGCCTAAGGTTATTCAACTGTGGCACAATAAGTCTATTCGAACGAGATAATAATGCGTTTTCATTTTACCCTCGATTATATTAATTGTATTTTTTTAGACATAATTTCGATAACAAAAAATTTATATAGGTTTCTTTATTATATCCATCACCATATTACCTTGTGTGAATTATAAATGTTAAACGATTATTATTATATTGTTCTAAGGTTTAATTAATTGTTTAATATTTATTTATGTAATATTCTCTTTTAATCATCTAGTCAAAATGTTAATTATGAAATAAACAGACCGCTTTGTTAAAGAGTACAAGTTATTTTATCGTAGAAAATATATTGGCCATGATTTTTTCTCAAAAATTACTTACGTTTTTTTTCTTTTAGATTATCTGACTGTTTACAAAGAAGATATCAACGTCATTGTTACGTTATGAAAGTTCGGAAAATCAATAGGTAACTGTAGAACTGGTAATGGTAATGTTCAATCTTAGTATCTGTACACGATATAAGTACTTTACGTACCCACTTCAGTTCAAGTACCTGCCAATACTATAAAACACCTAATAAATAGGTGTAAGAGTGTATTGTTTAAAAATTTTTATTCTGGTTGTCAATATTATCTTTTTCGCTTTTGCCATCAGAGTGCCGAAATAAACATCCTCGACAGTTCGAAATTTATTTTTCCAGTTTTAATTTTTAGTGTTGTATATTATGACCACATAAAGATAAGTAAGGTACACAGGTATATTGTACCTAAATAAACAAATCGGTACGAGAGAAATAATGCTAATTAGGTACCCATAGTCCGTTCCAATCGAGAAGAGAATAAATATGGTCATTTCTACAGCTAATTTCCCATTTTTTAGGAGTAATATTGCTTTTGATTCAACGAAAACATCCCTAAATGATGCAAATTCCTGTTATCATTTCAGTGATTGGTAATTTTCATTATTACCTTATTTTTATCGCAGGATTTCAACAAAATTAAGCGAAAAAATGCATTTTGGAAATGAGAATTTGAATTGCAAATTTGAGCATATTTAGTTCTTTCTCAATTGGAGCGGACTATAAGTTATATAGTTATGTTAAAAACGTTTTTAGATCTGAATCATGATTTATCGCAATATTATTCGAAGTATGAATAATATGATGAAAACTTTATCAAGATAAGAAACATTATCCGGAGCGAATATTTGATTGAAATGTCAAAATGACGATGAAACGATATGACTTCTACGAATCTACGATTCACACATCTTGTGCGATTAAATAAAATTTAATTTCATGAGTTAAAAAGGCGAAAAACACTCAAAAATAAATTTTAGAAAATCATTAGCTAAGGGATGACATACGCGCGTTTTATTTTTTTCGCAAAATTTTTCGAAGATTAAAAACTGAAAATTTGTAAAATTATGAATTTTTTTTACAAAAAGTTTATGATGACTTATGTATGCACATGTGCATCTATATAGACATACAAACAGTAAAACATGGTACCAATACCAGTTATTAAATAACTGTGTATTATTCGCAGATACAATACAAATTTTCACTGTATATATATATATATGAGGTGTAAGTACCTTTTTATTGGGCAATGAATACCACCAGCACGCTAAATGAGAGATACCAAATGTAATCGTATTTATGTATGCAAAACTGATTATAAATCACGTATATTTTTAATTTTTAATACAATACATACTAATACAAGGTACCTACTACCTACTTAGCTACGTAGTACTTCTACTTAGTTACTTACTAAATTTCAACCTAATACCATAGATTAACCACAGTAAGCAATGTAATAGATCGGTGACAATTTCGACCGTGCAAAAAATCTGCTCAAAAGGAACTGGATTTAGCTACAACTTGGAGATTAAAATATCAAGAAAAAATTGCTTGGTTTTCCCGTTGACATCATGGTTTTTCCTCCCTTCACAAACTGGCAGCCCATATCAGCAAATCTTTATCATGATATTAAGAATGGAACTGCGACTTCTGGTAGCACTGATAAAATGATAAGCATGATAATGTTTTATAGCGACTACAACAACTGCCATTAATAAAATTAAATTAGTTGTTGTGATGGGTTGTAGTTTTACGGTTTATTAGAAAAATGGTTGTACATAGTTGTTATTCAGTGAGAATACGCGTGAATCGATGAATCATTCACTAAGGGAAATTAAAATGGCACGAACATGAAATCAGCCACTGTGATGGATAAGTTTTTCTACACCAATGGCGATGAAAGCGATTCTGCTATGTCGATTAAATCTTCTTCGAAATCTTTTCCGGTAGCTGCTAAGCGGTATTATTTAACAGCGTGGTTTATTTTCATGGTATTTGTGACCTTTATTCTGATCATTTACACAGAACCAGGTAAATGCATCGTATCGATTGAGTAATCGTATCATTTTTATAATATTAATGCAGTATTTGTGATTACAGAACTGTCAGATGCTGAACATCACTTAATTACTAGGCTTGGTGAATTGCATGTAAAAGAAAGATATCTTGATTATCAGTATCATTCGTTAGAGGAGAAAACATCCAATGTTTTGGGTAAACTGAATTACATACTGACAACGAGTCCAAATATTTCTGGTTCTCAAATTCAAAATTTATTAAAAAATATTACCGAAGAATATTCACAATCAAAATTTTCACTCAAACCTCCTAGTATTTTTGATTTTTTACCTCACTTGTCCATTAATTTTTCGAGCTTGCAACCCTACTACAGAGTTTCCAAAGATCGTCAAGGAGGTAAATATTTACATTATTTTTACTATCAGTTTTTTGATTATACTTGATACATTTCTTCATTCTGTAGTTACCGCAGTACTTGGCATTCCTACAGTTCGAAGATCTGCTCAATCCTATTTGTTATCTACATTAAATGATCTGATTTATAAAATGTCTGCTAATGAAAGAAATGATACGTTAATTGTAGTTCTAATTGCTGAGGTAAAATTATCTCAATATATGTATATTTTTTACGCAGATAAGTTAATTCTTAATTTTTATAATTTCTTATTTGTTCAGACTGATGAAAATTATGTAATTCAAGTGGCAAATGAAATCTTGAGCCAGTAAGTTAAAGTGTATAATTTTTTTATCTGGTGTTTGCTATGCTAATAAGTTTATTCTTGTATCAACAAATGAGCGAAACAATGAATAAGTTTCGTGTGACTGACTACATTATGCATGTCAAGTCAGTAGGTGGCGTATATTTACATGATTTGTTCACAAATTGCGATATTGCCAAGTGTTTAAAAATCACAACTTATAATTATTTTTAAAAATCGTAAAGTTGAAATTTTTATTTAAAATTATTTTTCTTCTGCAAAAAATTTGATAAACTGGTCAAGTTATCACCGTTCAAAGTAATCAATTCTTAC